>ML280430.1:0-11897 GCA_005239495.1 Nicotiana undulata
TATATATATATTATACGTTACTTAGAAGCAATATTTTAAAAGACGGGGGCGTGAGGCAGGGCGTTTTACTTGATATGAGGTGAGGCGTAATCCTGGAGGCGGGGGGTCGTAAGCCCCATGGATCTTTAAATTTTTTAATTTAAAACAAATATAAAATATAAATCAAAAGTTAAAAATTTTAAAAAAATTAATGGAACTCATAGAAAAAATATCTAGCATGATTCTAAGTATAACTAATGCATACAAATCACGTATAACGTCTTTAACTTGCAAATAATTAAAAAATTATAATTTATTTAAAAAATGATCAAACTCCACATTTTCCCTTCCTAAAAATAAATAGTTAATAAAATCTTATTAGTACGATTATTAAAATATTACTCCTTCATGAATAACATACAAATTAGTTTAAGATATCAAATTAATAAAAGTGTATAACAAGTAGGGACAAATGAACTAAGACACGACTTATAACAAGTGAAGATATAAATTCTCAATACTATGTCTCATTATTAGAGTTGTGCTCAATCTTCATATTTCTATCGATGAATAGAACTTTTATCATTAATTTGTTAAAGAATTTTGAAGGTCAACGATATTAACTAGGAAATTCGACATTTGATTTGCGTTAGAACTGTTAGGCGAGTCCCGAACGTTAGGCGTTAGACGTGTTTAGAACGCACGATCGGGCGTTTGGGGCGTAAGCCTCACAGGACTAAGTCCCGTACAAGAGCCCTAGGGCATTTTGCAAGTGCGCCCCGCTCAGAGGCGAACCCGGACGAATCCCAGAAATATTTTTTAAAACACTGATTTGTACCAACCGGGAAAACCAGCCCATCAAATTCGTCTAACTCACCAGATATGAGATTCGTCATCAATGAGATCACAAGCACATTACTCCATATATCAACCTGATCTACACTTTTAACTCGAAAAAGCTCATTTAATTTTTAGATCCATAGATGTTCACTCGAAAAAGCTTATTATTTATTGCTTAATTGAAATAAATCTCTTTCATAAAACATAATCTTTCAGAAAAGAGCTAGACTGGGATAGTGTAAAAAGTTCGATAAACTTAAGTCCTTTTTAAGTCATATCGTGCTAAAAATGGTAACCAAATACCACCTTTCAATATTTTTTAAAAAGTCCTTCAAAATTTTAAACCAAATGGCATCTTAACATAAAATCTTTGTAGTTTATATAATCTTTGCACTATTAATATACAACATTAAATTTAAACTCTTCTATAAAATTACTGCGTTCATAACTCATTTAGTTTTTGATCATAGATGTTCACTCCATACCATCGTCAGTTTATCCGTTAAAACTCATTATTTAATTTTTAATTGAAATAAATCTCTTCCCTAAAATATAATCTTCCAAACGCAAGAGCTAGATGGAGATAGTGTAAAACATTTGGCACATCATTAATATAGATAACTTAAATTATTTTTAAATCATATTTATTTACGTGCTCTGGTTGTGCAAAAAGTGTGAATCAAATACCATTTTGATAGTTTGATTTTTTTTTCTTCAAAAAGGTCAGTCTTTTTTAAGAAAGGTCTTCTTCAAAATTTTGAACCAAATGCCACCTTAATATTTTAAAATGTACAACAATAAAGTTAAACTCATCTATAAAGAATATTTAAAAAGGATTGACAATTAGACTACTCTTCACAAGGTTTTCTAGTCGCACTTCTCTCAAATTCTCTAGTTAGATGATATCCTGATTTGACCTCATACTATTTTACAGGAAACTTCTGTATTAATCTATCCGGTGAATGAAATCTAAAAGTGGCCTTTATATGAACTTGACAAACAAGCCCATTAAGTTTGTCAGCTCGCAAGACATGAAATTCATCTGTCACGATCCAAAATCCCAACCTGTCGTGATGGCGCCTAAAGTAATACTAGACAAGCCGACATTTCAAAATCATTCCAACACTTTAAATAGAAAATGTGTTAAAGCACTTTTAATTAATAAAAATTCTCATAAACGGGAAAGAAAACCCGAACATAACGCGAAAATTTCCAACATCGGGGTATCACAGAGTTCATGAGCATCTATAAATCACAAGTTTGGAAAAATACTGTCTATGATAGTCTGAAACTAAATACTATAAGCGGAATGATAGGGAAGGAGAGACAAGGTCTGCGAAGCGCCGGGCAGCTAGCTTGAAATCTCCCAACGATCAACTGTGCAAAGGAATCAACACCCATCGTGTCCAGAAACACCTGTATCTGCACACGAAGTGCATGGTGTAGTGTGAGTACAACCAACTCAGTAAGTAACAAAACTAAATAAAGAACTGAAAGTAGTGACGAGCTTTACAACTATAGTTCAATTACAGTAATTTCAACATAAGAAGGTACGCATGCTTCGAGCTCGACAATTTAGCTCGACAAACAAAATAAAATGCATCTTCTCAGAGCAACAGTCTCTCAATCCTCCTATTTACCCCAACCTCACAATCACTTATTCCTCATAATCACTCATACCTCTCAGTCACTCGCACTCGCACTCGGCACTCGCACTCGGTAGGTACCTACGCTCACTGGGGGGTGTACAGACTCCGGAGGGGCTCCTTCAGCCCAAGCGCTATATGAAGCCAATCATGGCATAAATCAATGAAACATGGTGCAGCTTCAGCCCGATCCCATAAATATCCTCAAAATCAGGCCCCCGGCCTCACTCAGTCATCAACCTCTCTAGTCTCTCAGGCTCTCAATAATCATAAAAATCAGCCCAAACAGAAATGATATAATGTATCAACAAGGAACAATAGAGACTGAGATATGATATGCAAGTCAAACTGCGACCGAGTACAAGCAGCAATTAGCAGATAATTCAACATTTCACATGACCTCTGTGGGTCCCTACAATACCAACATATAACTTAAACATAATTTCTAACATGATTTGCACTTTAATTGTTATGACACATGGAGAATATACGGATAAACAATAGATTATTCGACTATGTGTCGCGCCTCCCTTTTTCCTCTCCTTTCGGATCAGTCAGGGTGTTTGACATTATTGGGACAACTCATTTTCTTTTGGGATAAGGGATGTAAGAAATTCGAAGAGTCGCCACCTAACAAATTAAGGTGCATTAGGGCACCTGTTAAGGGTCATTTATAACACTAATTTCATAACCAGCGATTGGGTAAGGGCTTGAAATTACTTCAAGGGGAAGGTGTTAGGCACCCCTCAAAGTCCACAATTATGGGTCCCGACCAAACTTACTTTGTGAATTATTCAAGTAGCAAGTAGACAATCTAAGCACACATATGTACACAAATAAAGGTCTTAATAGATTAGCAGTCCAAGCACACATATGTAAAGGATAAGGGAGGTCCTAAGTTGTTTATCTTATAGGATCACATCTGTACAATGCCCGATAATTACTCCTCAATAAGGGGCTACACGTTGCATTAGCGCACATGTCATCATATCCTTATCTACCCATTATCCCACCCCTTAACGGTTATTAAGCGAGTTTGATTTAATGAGCTCTAAGCGTGCTGTTACCCGTCCCTTCCTTATGGTCCTGAAGGAATTTAGGACCTCTAAATATGAGCAGTTCTAGACAGACCCCTAAGGTTTTAAAAAGGAAAAAATTCTAGGTGACAAGATAAAACAAATAGGACTAGCAGATAAGTGAAGGAAGCAGTTAAGAGGTGCAAGTTTACTTCCACATATAATGCACATAAACAACACGTCTCAAACACAGACAGAGTAATTTTATTAGAAAAGGGTCCTAAGATAGGATATCTAAGCGTACATCAATGAACAGAAGTATGCAACATTTTTTATAAACTCAACGTCATGGTGCTAATAAGTTTGCCTACTGATTTTAAACCTGTGAGTCTTTAAGCAGTAAACACAATCAAAGCAATTTTCCAATTTTATAAAGATTGATGAACTAAGGCTTGCCTAGGCGTGGGACTTTCCATAACAGTTACAAGTTATTTTAAACAGTATTTAACCTACAACATACTGTTCTAGGTGATACAAAATCCTAGAGTAAAAGGATTGATACCAGATTTATTTAAAATCATGACAATTATATGTGAGACCGTTTTATACCTTTTCATGGATCAGTGACTTATTGTAATTAAACTAGGCGTATTTAAACAGAATGCAAACAAAGTCGTTTAAGACTCGGAAAAGGCATCAGCCTAGCTAGGAACTTAAGTAGAAGAGTAAACCCCTAAAGAGTAAGGTAAGGCCTAAAGCCTATCATTGACCGAATAGCGAACTTAGCTTCAAAGCTTGAAGTGAAGGCTTTACCTCCTAATACATGATTTCTAAATGCGCAGAAAAATGACAATTTCTTAAGACATGATCTCTAAATGCACAGAATTCCTAAGGCATGATTTCTAAATGCACACAAGAGTTACAAATTTGTGTTGATATTATTTATTAACTTAATAGCAGGATTTCTAAGCGAGAATACTTATGCATCATTAAGGATGGATGAGTGACATGTAACATGATGAAGCAGTAAATGTGAAGACCCTAAGAACATGATATCTAATGCAATGCTTAACATGATTTGGATGAACACATTATTCCTAGGGCATGGATGCTAATGCAAACACACATAACGTAAAACCTAAGCATGCTTTCTACCAGATAATATTATCAATATCATACAACTACCCTCCCCATTTCACTAGCCATCCCCAATATCTGTTTACAAATTATTACAAACCAATGGCTGAATGAATTACATAAACAAAAGAGAAGAAGTTAAACTATAGGAAGCCTGAAGCAGGCCCAAATGTATCATGAGAATATCAAGCCTTCCATAACCTCAAATGCCAATGTTTCATAGCCAATCTCATGTCCGGGTGTGCCAGAGTTCCCTAAGGACCTCAGGGATCTCGGGCAGTGCTCACACCCTAACTTTTCATAACAAGAACTGAGTAAGTGCAGTGCGGAAGGGCCAGCTCTAGAGTGCCAAAGTTCAGAGGGATCTCACAAGGATCCCAAGGCAGCCACACACTGGAGGGGCATAACTTAGGGACTTAAGAGTAGAGTGAGAGTGCTTGACATAGTTTTAAAAAGGTTTTGGTAGGAAAACAATATTGAAAAGGACTCAGTTAAGTAAAGAAGTCTTATAAAAATAGGAGTTGATTAGTAGTAAAATAGTTTGAACTTGAATAGTATAATCAAACATATAGACATGGAGTAGAGTCAGGTCAAGACATGCTAGAGAAAGCAATAAGCAAGTCATTGGACATGTTAATCATAAGTTGAACAGGATAGAACTCCTACATACTAAGTGAAACAGTGATTTAAACATGCTAATTACATATTGAAAAGCTTAGAATATCAGGCATAAACTAGTAATCAGTAAACTAAAGCAGTAAGAGAGCACATAGAGTTTGGAACTTGGATTTAAATCAGAACATACCAGTTAAGCAGAGTAGATACAAAGTATAGAGCAGTGGAGTGCAATAACTAGCCTTGGCCTACAACCGGCTAGTTCAATAGAAGTAGCAAGTAACAAGAAAGAGCAAAAGACTTTAAGTGTAAGAGAGAGTTTTTATGAACTAGTGTTCGTCCCTAATGAGAGTATAAGACTGTATATATATATATAGCAGTCAAAAGATAGGTAAATAAGGCAAACAATCAGTTGTTTAGTAATTGAAGAGCCAAAGAATCAATTAATAATAAAATCAGTGAAGTCTTCCCTTAATTAAGGGAGTAATTTACCAACGGTAAACAGGAGGAAACAATTAAGGAAAGAAATCACATAGCTAGGTACAAAGTCGGTAATTAGGGGTAGATACAAAAATGTTCAATTAAGGAAATAAGTAGTACGAATCAGTAAATGATACAATTGATCGTAAATAAGGCAAGAAATAATTTAAAGGTTGAAAAATAGGGAAAATAACCAAAATTTAGCATATGAATAACATCACAGCAAATCAGTGAATCAGGGATTTGAAATAATACTGGTTTTAAGGAAAGTAATATAGATTTCCCATGAATAAGCAAGTAAACCAAGTATAAACGGAAGGAATCAAAATCTGAAACCCTAATAAGACATATTAGGGTAAAATCATAGCACATTCTAAGTAATCGAAGAAATATTCATGGGAGTCGAACACACAGCAGAATCATATAGCAAACAAGCAAGGATGAACTCAGAATTCTAACATAGTTTTGAAAAATTAGGGGTTTTCAACATAACTAGTTAGGGTTAAGGGAGAACTTAACAAAAAATTGTTTAAACACATGAGAATCAGAGAATAGCACTTAAAAAGACCAGAAATCGTTTTGAAGAAATGTTTCAGAAACCCTAGTTAGGAAAATGAAGCGATGCTTTGAAAATCGGAAGGGTTTCATAAAAAAATAAAATAGTTTGAACCTTCTTACATCTGTTACAGATCTAAAAGGCTATGAGTTGAAATTAGGATTTCGAGAAAATAACCTAGAAATGAGAGATATCGTCTTAGAACCAATAGGTTTAGCCAAGAAATAGGGCGATCTTACTCAAATCGAGCCATAGTGGCCTGAGGATGGTGAGGACAAGCCAAGGTGTGAGCAGACCGGCTACTGGTCTCTTGAGGACCTCAAAGATAGTAGGAATCCCGGCGTAGGAGAGCCGTTAAGGCTGGAGAATGGTGGTAAGCCACCATAGTTGACGGCGAGCAAGCAACGACGAGGGAAATTAGGGTTAGGGCAAAGGGAATTTGGGAGAGACGGGTGAAATGTGACGGCATGTGTGTGAGGAGAATGAGGGGTTTGGGGGGGGGGGGGGCCTTTGGGCAAAAAAAGAACAAACCCNGGGGGGGGTCATTAGGATAAAAAATGATCAACGACCAGGATTCAAACGGACCGAAGCCGGGTTAGGATAAGGTTTGGGCCTGGGTGTATTGTGCTAGTTTAATAAGGTGTTTTGGGCTGGTTTAATAGGCTATAGTTGAAATAAAATTGGGCTATTTGTTAGATACCCAAGCAAATTAATTAAAATAATTTATAAAGTACTTACTAATTATAAAAAATGAATTTCATGCATAGAAATATTTTAAGAATGATTATTTAGTATTTAAATTACAAGAGACTAATGTTTTGGTAAAAAATAGTACAAAATTATATGCACGAGCTATAATTGTAAAGTTATTGCAATTATAGCCAAAAGGTGCCAATTTGGCTATGTATGAAATAATTTGGTCTTAATAGGACCATGAATAGTAAGTTAAATCAAGGAATGTCTTTGAAATCGACAAATTTATAAAAATGTAGAAAAATTATGGAGAAATACCAATTGATATTAATGCATGATTTTGAAGGTATATATGCAATTTTAAAAATATTTTAGGAACAATTGGGTGTCAACAGCTATGCAGTTCCATGGAATTGACCAAAGCACAATTCCAACTGTGCACGCCCACACGCCCGTCATCTAGAATGTGCGTCACCTCAAAACCAATCACTCGAAACATAATCCTGTCGCGCCCCTTTTTTTCCCCTTAATGCGGAGAGATCAGGTTTATGACATTTTGGACAACTCCTTTTGAAGGTTAAAAGGAAGAGTCGCCACCTAACGATTTTTATGGTGCGTTACGGAACCTAGATTAGTTAACTCATAAGACTAGTTTGCATTACCAGAGATTGGGTAAGGGCTTGAAGTTATCCCAAGGGGAAGGTATTAGGCACCCCTCAGGATCCACAATTGTGGTTCCCGGCCAAATGGTTTTTGTGAATTCGGACAATAAGCAAATAACAAGTAAGACTCATATAAGAGGGCATTTCAAGCAAGTACGGAAGTTCATTAGAAATTTGAAAGAAATCAAAAGTAAATATTTGAGAAAAGACGTCCTAGGTTTAAAGTAATATGGATCACATCAATGCAATACCCGATAGGCAGAGCTACACGTGGAATTAACGCACCGGTCATCATATCCATATTCTACCCTTCCCACCCCGTGAAGGTATTTAGAGCGTGCTGGTCACGAAGCTTATTGCATGCTCTTACCCGTCCCATCCTATCAGTCCTGGAGAAAGTTAGGACTACTATTCCTACAGGGTAGGTACTAGGCTGAACCCCTAGGTTTAAAGGGAAAAATTCTAAGCGACAAATAAAATAGTTAGGACTGCAAAATATAGGGCACACACAGAAGCAGATACAAGGCTCATATATCCCTCCACAAGTCAATACACATGATTAGCACGACTCAAACACAAAGAGGTCTCAAATTTCAGAACCTAAGACATGATGGCTACATGTGAATACAATAGCGGGACAGATTAATTACTGAGTTTTAGAAGAAGTAACCTGGTCAGTTTTAAACCATGAATTCTTATCTGCAATTAGCCAAGTTATGCACATAGAAAACAGTTTCCAGTTTTACAAATGTTGATACCTAAGGCTTGCCTAAGTGTGTAAAAATACTCCAGTCGTCCTGTTTTAGTCTCAAGAAATAGTGAATAGTTAGGATGAACCTGTTTAGACTTAGTCGTGGTAGAGAAGTGAGTATTTAAACAAGTATGGATGCAAGTCCTACGAAGCATGATATCTAAATGCAGGCAGGATGTGGAGTATGCAAACCTATGCATGATGTTTTGTTAAATGTACAAATGTTTTCAGTAATCGAAACTTATTTTAGCGAGATTTTCCTATTACACGTCCTTTTGACTCGAAACAGTACATACAAAAGCGTAATTTGTTAAGTTACTAAACCTATCACATGATTTCTAAGTGTTCAATGTAGTATGTTTTAACACATGAATTTGGCATAGATAACATGAACATGTTAATAATTAAAGCCCTAAAGTAGCATGGTCTCTAATGCAAATATTGACATTTAATGCTATTGCTTAACCCAAGCAGGATGTCTAGAGATAGTTATTGTGAACATGCAGAGGCATTAACCTTATAACAGCTGTTTTTAAAGTTATTTAATTACGAACAGGATTTCCAAGTGAGGCATTTGCAAAGATGATGCAACAATTATAACAACCTTTTACTACAAACATGATGAGTATGATGAGATGCCGAAGCAAATAGACCTTTTGCATGGTATCTAATGCATGTATGGAAAGTATTCCTAAACATGTGACTATTGCACACATAGGTAAAATAAACCCTATAAGCATGTTCTCTACCAGATGGTGCCGATTTGGCTAATTTGTGAAATAAATTTTGTCTTAATAGGACCAAAATGGTATATTAAATCACGAAATATGTTTTTTTAGAAATCATTTGTAATACAATTTATAATCAATTATTAGAGATAAAGCTACTGGATAAATTAGATTAAATTAATAAAAATTTGGAAAATTATAGGAAAACACCAATTGTTATAGAAACTGATTTTGAAGGTACATATGCAAGTTCAAAATAATTTTGAGGAAAAATTGGGTATCAACAGCTGCCCCTCTTTACCCGGAAAGGATGAAAGATTTGTCGGGTAAAGATATGATGGCCAATTTTGACCGAGTAGAAATAGTATGGAAGATTCAGGCCGCCCCTAGCCTCTGAGCTGCCTACATATCCCTAGTTTTACAGGAATCAGGCCGTATGTAGTTCAGGAATCGCCGGCGAAGTATACCGGTGACGTTTACAAGGACGGAAGCGAGGTGCAAGGCAAGGTGAACAGAATGGCTTACGGGGTAGTTTGGAGAACTGGAGCGGTCCGCTCCAGCATGGCTGGCTGTTCCTAGCCGGATTTCCTGCAAATGAATAACAAGCATATATTGTGCGTAATTTAAACATGATGCAGATTCCCACTGGACTATGAATGTTGTCTTAGGACGGTTAAGAATGACGTCCTTAGACCATGATGTCTTGGGCCATGATTCGCTTGATGCAGGATTCTCAGGCTATGAAATGATGTCCTCGGGCCATGAAGATGGTGCCTCCGAACCATGATGCCTTCGAATAATGATATGCAAACTGATAAAAGAGATCCTCAGGCCATGATATGATGTTCTCGGGCCATGAAGATGGTGCCTCTGAACGATGACGCCTTTGGATAGGTTGGCGATATTTTAGCCCATGAAAATGCAATAGTATGATGCTAACAAGACAGAGCTTAGTTTTGCGAGTTAAAGGGGCAGAGCTTATCCCGAAAGGAAACGAAGTAGATAATGGTAGAGACAATAGTTGCTTTGAAAAGTAAAGGGGTGGCAGTGTTTAGCCTCGTAAGGCAGAATGGTAGCCTTATGCAAGAAGTAAATGCAGATAGAGGTAGCGTTTAACCTCGGAAGGCAGAATGGTAGCCTTATGCAAGATGTGAATGCAGATAGAGGTAGCGTTTAACCTTAGAAGGTAGAATGGTAGCCTTATGTAGGAAATAAAATGCAGATGGAGACAGTGCTTAGTCTCGGAAGGCAGAATGGTAACCTTATGCAAGGAATAAAATGCAGATGGAGACAACTTAGTCTCGGAAGGCAGAATGGTAGCCTTATGCAAGAAATAGATGCAGGTGGAGACATCGTTTAGTCTCGGAAGGCAGAATGGTAGCCTTATGTAATGCAGATGCAGATGGAGGTAGCGTTTAACCTCGGAAGGCAGAAAGGTATCCTTATGCAATGCAGATGCAAATGGAGGTAGCGTTTAACCTCGGAAGGCAGAAAGGTAGCCTTATGCAATGCAGATGCAGATGAAGGTAGCGTTTAACCTCGGAAGGCAGAAAGGTAGCCTTATGCAATATTAAAATACTGACAACAAAACTCTTAGTTGGTAATAAATTGCGGTAGAGCATTGTGGTAATGAAACATCGTTTGTGCTGATAACAAATGTTGGCATGTTCGACGAGTTTGAGGAGCATGTCTTTGAACACTGTATGACTTTTCAGGTGGATGATATGTCTTTGCGATCTTTGTGCCTGCATCCAAAGAAAATTGTAAGTTCTGTAAAAGGGGGAAGGTTAGTTCGTATCCCTGCCGACTTTGCTTGACTTGTCTGCTCGCAGATGATACTGTCTGTACTGTTGGGGGTTGCGTTTTCTAACCAAGCTATTTCAAAAATAGATATGCATGATTTTGTAAAGATATAATATAAGTATATAATCTAAAATAGTTTTAGATGAACCGACGATCTTGACGCGGTTCGAGGCATTGCAACCTCTTGCTACAGATTTTTAAGGGTCCTCCTCAAAATTTTGCCCCAGTTTGATAGGTGACTACTCCTAGCTGCTGCTTTCTCGGTGACCGGCTAAACTTGCTTCAAAAATTTGAGGGTCATCCTCAAAATTCTGCCCCAGTTGGCTGGGTGGATGCTTCCGGACTGCTGCTTGCTTCAGAATTTTGAGGGTCCTCCTCAAAATTCTGCCCCAGTTTCCAATTATAGGGGAAAATGAAATTTTATTGAATTGTGACCGAACCCATAGGGCTGCCTACGTATCCCCTCTTATACAGGAATCAGGTCAGGCGTAGTTCAATTTACATTGTTGACAAAAGCATAAGGAATTACACATAATAACGCTTGATTGCATCTGAATTGATTAGTTTTGGCCAAACTTCTCCGTCCATTTCTGCAAGTATAAGTGCTCCTCCTGTCAGTACTCTGTGAACCAGGTACGGAGCCTGCCAGTTGGGAGAAAATTTCCCTTTGGCTTCGTCTTGGTGAGGAAAGATTTTCTTTAGCACCAGCTGCCCTGGTGTGAATCGTCTTGGCTTGACTTTCTTGTTGAAGGCTCTGGACATTCTGTTCTGATAGAGTTGACCATGAAAAACTGCATTCATCCTCTTCCCGTCTATGAGGGCTAGTTGCTCATAACAGTTTCTTACCCATTCCGCGTCGCTGAGCTCAGCTTCTTGTATAATTCTCAGAGATGAAATCTCCACTTCAGCAGGAATAACAGCCTTTGTGCCGTAAACCAGCATGTAGGGGGTTGCCCCGGTTGATGTGCGGACTGTGGTGCGATATCCCAAT
>ML280432.1:0-17960 GCA_005239495.1 Nicotiana undulata
CTCCGACCTCGTATAGACGAACGGTTTAATGAGTTGGAATCTAGACTCATAGATCTTCAATTTAGTAGGTATATAATTCCCTAATTCCAAGTATATTGGGAGAAAATAGCAGTTACATTTGACCTAATTTTCAGCACATTATGAATGTAACTTGTGAAGACCTTTGCCAAATTTTGTTCCACACCTTGTTTTACTTCAAAACGTAGAACACAACTATCATACGATAAAAATTAACTCATAGAATAACCTCCTTATCATGTAATGAACCATAGTCTCACCCTAAAGTACATGTTATAACATTCTCAACTCGTCGACTTTCGACGAAACTTATTTTCTTCAATTGGTTTAGCTTCTAAGCTTTCCAACCCTCTTGGTACTCGTTATTCATGATCTTAAATATTTGTACCTCCAACGTAACACGATTAAATTACTTGATATTCCATCAAATAGAATCTTATTTCTGAGCTTATATCAATTGACTTACGATGTACTCTCACGTACGAAAACATGGGGTGTAACAACATTAATATAACGTCACAAAGAATAACTGTAATTGTTGCGTGAAGGTTGTGTAACGTGTGGATCATTAATTCAAGTTCTTTGAATCTGCCCGTAGCTTTGTCCGAATTCATTCTTGTCGTGTCTCTTCTTTGCCTCAATCAAGTTGAGTTTCCCATAACTGATTACCTCGTGGGTATATAGTGTTGTGCTTCTTTGCCTCGCGCCTCCTTATAGAGTCATGTCCAGTTGTCATATTTTCCTTGGTCCACGTAACTGGCTGAATCATCAAGAATTATCATACGTGTGAAGCTCTTTTTTTACCAATACAACCTAGTCGTAGAGACTAGGTGCCGTCACAAGACCGTTCAGAGGGTAATTCGGGTCGTGACAGAATTCCACAGGGAGCTATATATGTTGGAGTTGAGTGTCTAAGTGATCTAGTAGCGCGTTGTGTTCTCAGTTGCACTTCTCATCAAATGGTTTGGTGATTAAACTACGGTTTAGTCTATTTGAAATTATGAACTAGCTAACTAATATTCCTTTGGATGTTTTCTCAATAGATAAAGGGACTAGGACAGTGACTTTCTCCTAGGTGAATACTTGAAGGGATCTAAAGCCTAAGGAAAAGACGTTATGTTGGGGAATGTGATATAGCCAATGCATGAAATTACTCACTCTATACCTCTCGGTAGCTTGAGTGACTTTGCCCTAATTGACTTCCTCAAGTCTAGTTGGGTGTCAAAATTGTGCAAGCAATAAAGGCTCAAATCGGGTATTACTATCTCTAGGTTTAACCCTTTAATTGGTATTATCAATCTCTTGATTACACCTCAATTCCTTGTTGGAATGGTTTTCCTAGACTCAAGTTCTCTTTCTCAAGAAGAACCCACGTCAAATAGGCACAAATTAGTGTTTGCAACTAATAATTTAACATGGAAAACACAAATCATTCCAAATATCAACTACCCATAAATTCTAAACCTTAAATCAAAAGTCCCATCAAATACCCACACTAGGGTTGAGAGCTAATGGGTCTAGCTACTCATAATAGTGAAAGAAAACAAAAAAATAGATGAAGAATAACCCATAAGATTTAATTACAAGCTAATAATGGAAGATTCAATGATAAACCAACTATAAAATTACTCAAAATGGTCTAATACAGCCGTTCACGAGCTCTCTTCCAAGTTAGAGTACAAAAGCTGACCTAAAAATGGGAAAAGAAAGTATTTATACTAGACCGAATTTTCTAGACAAAAATACTCTTGCGGGGGTACAGCGGACCGCAAGAATTGGAGTGCGGCCGCGGTGAGGATTTTTGACTTCCAACTTTTCTTTCTGAACTTGGTCACTGCGGGCCGCATAAAATGCACCGCGGCCGCGGTGGCTTCTACTATGGTCCGCACAAAAAGGACCGCGGACCGCATTGGCATTAATCCTCCAACTTCCCAGCTCTCTGAACCTGGTCCTTGCGGACCGCAAAAAATGGTGTGCGGCCGCGGTGAGGCTACTGCGGTCCGCACAAAAATGATGTGCGGCCGCAATGCTTGAGTTTCCAAGATATTCATCTCTCTAAGTCTCCTCACTGCGGACCGCACTAAATGGAGTGCGGCCGCAGTGGATCTGTTGCACTGTGCTTGGACTTGTTCTTGGTACTTGTGCATGTTTCACTCCTTTTTGAGCTGATTTTGACTAATTGTCACCTTTTTGACCAAACCCTGCAAACAAGTACAACATGTAAGCCTTTGGGACTATTTTGTATACATTTTTAATCAAAACTCAAGTAGAAAAGAGTGTAAAATGAACTATAATCCCTAGTTATCAGTGTAATAATGACGCATGATGCCGTGACGTTATTCTGAGCCAACGTCAGAATAAGTTGTGGCTCTCAATATGCCATGTTATCATCTCGGTCCTGATCTTCACTACTCGACCTTCCCAACAGGATTTATCGACTACGACTAATGAAGTCCGCTCACCGAGGTCGACCAAAAGACAACCTCGATGAGCGGAGGGACTAACTGTATGGGTTTAAATCAGACCGGCACGAAGAGATGATTATCATGAGCAATTCGTAAATTATCATGGGTAGTTTGGCCGAGGTCGACAAGTGATAAACGGAACGAGGCGCCAAGCGGTCAATCACGGCCAACATCGAGTTGTGCGGACAGAAGTAACAACTAGTTTTGTATTGCGATCTTCAGAAGGAATATTCTATTGAATTCTCTCTGTTTGTACTTTTAGGGTTCTTTGGGAATATCCCATATAAATAGAATTAGAGATAAGACAGAAGACATGTAATATTCTAAGTTATAAGAACACTTCTGAAAAACAAGCTCTCTAGATAAATACAAAGAACATCATTCTGAAGAGACTCGCTCTTTATGTATCTGGTCATTTCTACCTGATCCGAGAAAGGGTTTAATATTCTCTTGTTTTCCTATTATTCATCATTGTCGGAAGAAATAATCATCCACCTCATTCAATATTGGGTAAATCTGCCTCCTTATTTATATTTCATGCCATTTATTGCTATTTAAAATCTGATATCTCACATGTTTTGTTACACCCTTGGCATTTAATATTTTGCGCATGAAATCTGTCTCATTGCTATCTACATCATCTATCCCACCAATTTTAGATATGAAGTTATTAGCTTTAACTAAAATTAACCTCTTTAAATATCCGATTAATTAGTTTAACCAAAGATTATCATTTTTTGGTCAAATAGTTAGATGTGCAAACAAAGCTTACATTAAAATTTGATATAAGCAAAAATAGAAGCATATAATGTATAGAAGACTATTAATAATGTGAATCCTTTAGGTAATTGAAATTGTACAGACTTAGCCCACCATAAATTACTCCTTGTTACACGTACAGAAGCCTCTGATCGACACACATAATGTTAAGAAAGTGCAGCTCACGGAAATTTGTGAGAGAATGAACAAGAGTTGCAAGTAGTATTTGGGGGGAAAATACACTTGTTATTCTACAAGATTTTATGGGACCCAAAACAAAGATACTAGAATTTCAAAAGAAAATGACTTTTGCCAGCCAATTGCTGTGTTTACGAGGCAAATTGGAGCTAAGGCTAGAAAACTCAGAAGATCCTAGTTGTTGTAGGTCTTTTAAGTAGGCCCCTTCCTATCCTTTTTGGTTCTTTTCAAATATAAACTTAAAACATTTGTAGACCAACCAAAATATATATCCCCCTTTACTAGAAAATATTTCAGAATTCCCCTTTATTGGAAAAAAAAATATATATCGTCGAATCCATCATTTGACCAATTAGTGTTTAGATAAAAATCAATTTGCGGCATCATCTCATTCCAAGAACTCATAGAAATATCTCGAGCATTGCTACAACAACGTTGAACGACTTCAATAATTTTGCGAGTGAGATATCCAATATCTGATAGTCGTAGAGCACTACTATCCATGTACAACTTCTACGGGCGCCGTAGCACGAAATGAAATATTCTCTTAAATAAATTCCCATTTACACCAACTTGAATTGGACCCCTAACAAGTAGGTTGAAAGTTATCGAGATGCTCATTACTAACCTATCCTCACTCACGGTTTTCCCCCTTTTGAAATAAATAAATAATAATAATAATAATAATAATAATAACCTGTTGTCCGGAGAAACAACCTGTTGCAGAAATGCAGGATAGGACTGCGTACGATAGACCCTTGTGGTTCGGTCCTTCTTCGGACCCAGCACATAGCTGAAAATTTGTGCACCGGGCAGCCTTTAACCTGCAAAATTTGGCAAATACTTAAAGAAAGATAATGATCTGAAAAGGCTGAAAACCCTAGCTTACTGCTTGCAGTAAATCAGGAGAAACAGAAAGAGACATTTTTGTTGTGTTAGGTTCTTTTAAGGGGTCGAAAATAGAAAGTTGGATTTGCTGTCAATTTGTTGGTCATGAGAAGATTTACATCGGCACTGAGAAAAACAAAGCCAAAATATGTAATTAATGAAATTCTTGGATTTTGTCTGAAATATGTGGGCAGTATGTTAATTCTTCTGTAAAATAAAGCTAAGATTTTGTGATGCAGAAATGTTGCAGTGCTATATAACAGTTGCCTTTGTCCAAAATTTTGTCATCTCTGATCAATCACAGCTCATTATAGGACCACTTACCATATGCTTGAGTTTGATATTGATTTTACAAAACAGCTTAACTGTCTTCGAAATTCTTGTAAACTCTCTTTTTATCACTATTTTTATCCCGGCCCACTCGCCAACAAGGAAAAGAAAACAAGTACAAATACAACAATAACAGTAATATTGTATACGGTTGAAATCGAGCTCGTATTGCATCCTAGCCTCCGACATGGTAGGTCGGGCTCGAGACATGGCAATAGAGGACTGCAGATCAACCCCAAGTTCCACCGGGCAAGAATTCGGGGACAGAACACCTGCCTTCGAGAACACCGAGATTGCGATTCCCGAAACGGTCCTGGCCTCAAACAACCCCGAAGAAACGCTATCAGCGTAACCAACAGAGGAATAAAATATCCGTGACCGGTCGGATATTACGGCGGGGATCATGACATGTATCGATAGGGACTCCTCTACTATATGATGGAGGTCTGATAATTCATAACACATTGTAACACGCATTCAAAAGCAATTCTCTTTAAGCTCTTGTTCATCTGTGTCTAGAGACCGATCGAAGTGCATCCGGTTTGAGGGTGAGTGACCTTCCGAGACTAAAATTGTCCAAGTCATGTGGTTTGAATTTACTTTGTCATTATTTATTTCTATTGCAACTTAATTTATCACTTTGTGTCAAGTTAATCTGCATATCCTTAAAAGTTCTTGCAAATTCAATTGTTATCTAATATTGAGAGTAAACAAATATACGCTGTTATTTTTACAACTGTAATATGTATACAGACCTTACTCCCTACTTTGTAGAGTTAGAGAGAATATTTTTGATAAATACTCGGCTCAAAAAAAAAAAAAATTGTAGGCAGAATTGAAAAAGAAACCATATTGAAATATAGTAAAGAAGTCATAATGAGAATCGCGAAAGAGTACAGACAGAATAATCATCTTATATCTCTCTTCTTCTTTGATATTTTGGACAAAGGAATCATCTTACATCTCTCTTCTATGTCTAAATGGCATGTTGGCACAAAAAGGAGATGCCTTACCAAACTACTCGCACACGTACAATAACGTGCGTGAGTGTTACTTCATATTTCTAATATATCGCGTTCACGACTATGTTGCTCGCACTCTAAAAATATGTTGTTGTGTGTCTATCGAACTTTCTAAAACAGTGCATTGAGGAGTATTCATTACATGTGCGGCAATATTTTTAGAAAGTTCGGAAAACATAGGGTTCATAATTATTGTTTATATCATAATTATATATTATACTTTCCGACAAAGGAAATTCAATTGAACTCTATCCTTCGCAATAGTGACATCGTTGCGATAAATCAGCCTACTATATGTACTCGTCTCGTCAAATTTGGACTTTGATTGTAATTGTTGAGCTAAATTGTCCTATTAATGTTCTTAACATGGTGTGATATTATCTATTTTTCGTCAAACCTCTTCGGTTTCTCTCAAAAGTTCTCACAGCATTAACAGATATCGATACTTTATATTATAATTCTCAATCTTTTTTATCGATACTTGAAAAAAATCATCATAAGAAGGTCAAGTTGAAACAGAAAACCACAAGATAGCTGCCACGGGTTCTTGGGTGAATCAACCGTTTGTAAATATTTCTAATTTGGGGAAAAGGACATTGCCACGAGAAAAGGGTCCCAATAAATCATCACCTGAAGAAAAAGAAAAAACAAAAAGAAAAATCCACGCCACCTTATTTTCGATGATTTAAATGGAGATCTCTCTGTCCCAAACAAACATGTCGTCAACCCTACAATTATTGCCTCATTTTCCTATATCCCTATATTATTTTTTCTCTTACTAATATATTTCATATCAAAATCTGAGTAGTTTTTTTCCTCTAAAATATTATTAAGAATGAATTTAACCAAAGCGTTGTTTGACTTTTAAAGTTAATTAGAGGAAGCAGTGAAATGAAAGAACTACTATAAATTTACTAAAATTCGATTTAGAGAATACGTTTCCTAGGTTTGGAGTAGGGGTGTTCAAATCGAACCGGAAAAGCGCATCAAACCAAAAAGTCAAATCAAATCGATTAAAAAAACTCAACTAGGTTTGGTTTGTATTGAGTATAAAAAATCGAATCAAACCAACATATAAATATATAATTTTAAGACTTTATATTGAATTTTCTTTAAGATGTAAAACTATTTGAGATCCTCTCATGGTATGTAATATTTTAGTATTATATCACTATTTATTTTTATGTTTAATTATTGAATTCGATTAATCTTAAAAGCATACATTAACGAATAATTATTGTTAGACAACTAAGAAAACTACTATCATATGTTAGTAAAAAATATTCCATAAGAATATTTTTAATATATCATATGTTTGTCAATTTTTTAAATTTTTACTAAATACATATTCAATTATCAAAACTTTATCTATAACTGTAACAAAATAAGATAAGTATTTAAGTGACAAAAAGTCTGAAAACCCCGAAAAAATCAATTAATTAAACCGAACCAATCAAAACATATATAGTTGGTTCGATTTGATTTTGATAAAAATCGAACAACCTGGTATATGTATACCCTAGTTTGAACTTTGGAGTTACATATATTGAGTTCAAAACGCAAGTTTTATGCGTAAAAGTGCTTAATTTTTCACACTAACAAAATAACTGCACTATTATTATATGGCATTCAATTAGCTATATTAATTTTAGTCCTTTTGCAACTCAAATGTGTAGTTGTAATTATGAAGTCTTTAAGTATAAAGGATGTTCTGGAAAGAAGCTTTTAACTTCGTGCGAACTATTAGTATAATAATTATCATACTATATTATAAGCGTAACGATTTTAAATGAAGTTAGTTTACAAAAATATTCTTCAATAAATGACCAAAATACCTTTTAAATTTACCCTCTAAAATATCCTCCCATTAAATGTGTGAAGTCATTTCTAAAATATAGTATGATTTTTATTTTATCTTAATTTGTTTGTAACTTGTACTAAATATTGGATGGGTCAAGGATTATTGAGTGGCTATTTTCTTAATGATTCATTTATAATGAATTAATACACAATAAAGTATATTGTAGAATATTACTAGACTGTTGATGAGCTTATATAAATGGATTACAAATCAGTTTTGTATAATCATCGCCATTAGCAAAAGCAATAGAGGAAAGTTATGGATTTACCAGGTACATTTCTTCCTTTGTTACTTCATTATATACTCTAGTTTATGCTAATTTTTATTAAGCATCAGTATTCACTGTTATTATTTATTTTGCTGCGATATATGCTCAGAAAATTAAGCAATATTCTATTTGATTCTACACCTCAAGCTTTATTTATAAATATGTCATCTACTTATAGACTATATTGTTTAGCATATTTCCTGTTTAGTGCATCTTGTTTATATTTGTATGTTAAAAATTTGTCTGCTTTTTCATTCTACGATCGACTGAACAACATTATATATATATATATATATATATATATATATATATAATAAGCATGAAGATCTAAAGTTTGAATATGAAAGACCAAAATAATCCTATATTATTATTGGACGTTTATGCCCTTAAAAGTTATTTTAATAATACCTTCAATATTAAATACAAAAGTTAGTTTTGTAACATTAAATTTGACTTAAAATCAAAGAATTTAGTAAGGTACATGTATCTTAATTCTTCACTTTACAAAATTAAGCTATTTAACTCCGGTGTATAATAACTTTCTGAGCTAACATTTACAATACTAATATTTATCTTCTCCTTTTTTTTTTCTTAGCTTAAATATTTAGATTGTTATGATTTCTAAGTGCAATCTTTTTCTTATAAATACAATCATGATTCAAAGTGTTTTATCATATGTACAAAACAATATAAATTTTTACTAATTATATGGGATAAACGCGCAGCGCGCGTGCCAAGGGCTAGTATATTTATATATCTATAAGCATATTGCTAAAACCCATTAATTGTAGATGCTAAAAAGCTATGTTACAATTAATAATCTATAGTACTTCCTCCGGTCCAAAATAAGTAATTTTTTGGCTGTTTTCACACAGATTAAGAAATCTACCTTTTAACATTAATTAGCAATGAATTGACCATATTAACCTTTACCATCCCACATAAATACTCACTTATTTTGGACCAGAGCGAATACATGTTTGCAGAAAATTTTTAACATACGAAAAATAAACTACAACCACAAAAGAATAAAGTGATTTATTGATAAACATTGCGGGTTACAACTCTGTTTATCCCTTGATTCTTCCTCCAAATTGTTCTCCGTGATTTGAGGACTGGAACAACGTATTCTCAAACATAGGATGATGCGGTCCTCTCTGGATTATTTAATCTCCATGAAAGTCAATCTTTGTATGGATATTCTTCTTGAAGTATTTAATTATCAAGAAGAACATTTGTTGACCATGACATTATTTTATGCCAGCTTGATCGCTTTGCGAATATCCCGATGGGATTTTTGAGACCCTCCTCAAGGAAATATGTATCCCTTTATATAGGTGTGCGTTAGGGTTTAGGTTAGAGAAACTTCCAAGAAATCCTGATAGACTTCTAGGATTTCAAGAGCCCAGTAGTAACTTGAATTTAGGACTTAGCTTGATCATTTAAAATTTTAATGTGTACAGTACACATGTAACCTATTTGTCGCGCTTTATTACAATTTGCTTAAGATGATTAAGTAAAATTCTAAAAGCTTGACTTAATTGCACAAAAAAGATATTAAAAAAATCAGATAATACCGTAAAAATCTATATAAATATCTAGAATGTGAAGAAAGAAACTTATAATAACAATAAGTATCTGCAAACCCGTTTACAATTGTATGTCTAGAGTTTAAAAAAGGCAGGCCGCACGAATCATCTCGCATGCACACAGAGTTTGGTGAAAGCCGCACCTAAGAAGGTGTGATGTAGGTGTAACGACCCGGTCAGTCGTTACGTATAACCTTCATTATTATTTACTATTTTGCTTTGTCATAGGTTGATTATGCTATTTATGATGTGTTAGAGTCGGTTGGCTCGGGTTCAAAATGGTTGAAGTTAGAATTGAGACACTTAGTCTCTAAAAATAGCTTTATAGTTGGAAAAGTCAACTGAGAGTTGACTTATTGGTAAACGACCTCGGAATGCGGATTTTATGGTTCGGATAGCTTCGTTAGGTGATTTGGGACTTAGGAGTGTGTTCAAAATATTTTTGTGATGTCCGATGTAGAATTAGACTTGAATTGGCGAAAGTTAATTTTTTGGTTGTTGACCCAAGTCACTGCATGGTTTTGAAGATTGACAAATGTCTACCAAGTTGAACCAGGTCCATCATGCTATCATAGTGAAACAGACTCATTAGCACGCAAAGAGTCCATGCATAAGAGATAACATGTTATGTGAATTATCTGGGAATTAAGAGGTTGTCTCCTAAAGCGAAAAGGTTGCAAATTGATAAGAGGTTATAGTTTGAATTCAGCAAGGATAGTAACAAAGGAATGAAGTTGAGTTTAATATAAACTCTTCCACCAAGGAAGAGTTGCATCAGAATTAAACAAGAACATCTCAACTACTCGCGCTATATAATGTTGACGTATTCCTACTGAAGAGAAGTTCGCACAAAGGCATAAGTGAAACAAGAATTGAAAGCAAAATTCCCAGAGAAATTTTGCAAGCAGAATCCTTGTGCGACACAAAGGCTACTGACCAGCAAGAAGAACCAGTTTCATCTGTTTGTTTATTGAGTCTAGTTGGTTGTAGTAGGTGATTTAATATTGTATCTTTCAGCTTTCTTAGAAGCAATTGTAATAGGTACACACTGTTCAAGTTAGAGTTAAATTGAAGATTGTCGCAATTAGCTAGAGGCTAGGTTGCTACAAGAGGATTAGACTTAGTCCTAGGTTTACAAAATAATTTATTTTGTAAATGTTGTTTGGCTCAGAGTTGTAGTGAAGAGTGTGTGAAAATCCTACTGAGGAGTAGGTCGTGGTTTTTTTCACCTTTTGAGCCAGGTGTTTTCCACGTAAAAATCTCTGTGTTTTTACTTTACTGTATTTATTATTCCGCAACAGTAGAAGTTGAAACACCAAGAAGAACCAGGTTCTTCTACTAAGACAGCACTCAAAAAATTAGACACCACACAAATCACCTCCCATCTTGTGTGGTATTGAAGTATAAAACAACAATTGGTACCAGAGCAGGTTATCCTTAAAAAGGCTAACACCTTGGAAAAGATCAAAATGAGTGCACCACCTGGAAACTGGGAGGGTCAATCAACTGCAAGGCCACCACTCTTCAATAGCCAGTATTACTCCTGGTGGAAGAATAGGATGAAGGACCACCTGATCGGAGAAGACTATGAACTCTGGGACATAGTCACTGATGGTCCTCTAGCTACCATGAAGAAGACTGTTGAAGGTGTAGATGTACCAAACACTAGAGTTGACTGCACTGCTGAGGATCTGAAGAAATGGGAGAAGAATGCAAAGGCCAAAAAGTGGCTTGTGTGTGGACTAGGTCCAGATGAGTATAGCAGAATCCAAAGCTGCACCACTGCCAAAGTGATCTGGGATACCTTGGAAGTAGCCCATGAAGGAACACCTCAGGTAAAAAGAGCAAGAGGTACTCTACTATACTCTCAGTATGAAAACTTTACTATGAAAGAAGGTGAGACAATCTAAGAGATGTACACAAGGTTCACAACCTTGACAAATGAACTTAAGTCTCTTGGTAGAGTAATTCTTGAAGAAGATAGGGTAAAAAAAATCCTGACAAAGGTTTTGCCAATTTCCTGGGAAAGCAAGATCACTGTTATTCAGGAATCCAAAAATATGGCAACCCTCAGATTGGACGAGCTAATTGGAAACCTTACTGCCTATGAACTCAGAAGGCAAACAATGAAGATGGATGGTCCAAATAAAGAGAGGAGTCTACTTGAGGAAGATGAGATGGCCATGATTACCAAAGAATTCAGAAACTTACTCATGAGGAAGAAAGGCATCTCTAGAGGAGGAAATTACAACAAATCTAAAGCTCCAGAAAGTCCAACCAACGAGGGATGCTACAAGTGTGGAAAAAGTGACCACCTTATCAAGAACTGTCCTCAGTGGGAATTGGAATGGAAAAAGTATAGATATGAACGAAGGAACGGGAAGAAGGAACTGGTCCAACCTAAGAAAACCACAAAAAAAGCTATGGTTGCTGCTTGGGGGGAAAGTTCAAATGAAGAATCAGAATATGGTGAGACTGAAGATCAGGCGCTCATGGGAATTGGAGAATTTGATGAGGAATCGCATGAAGAACCAGAGGTAAGTATCTCCCATCTTAAAAACAAAATAAAGTTCCTATATAAAGAAAAACTCTCTGAGTTGCTACTTGATTTCATGGATGATTCTGAAGAAACAACCAAAGAGAATGATCAACTTTCTAAAGAATGTGCAATGCTAAAAGCAAAATGCATGAACCTGGAAATCAGAGTAAGTGAATCTGAAAAGAAAAACATTGTCTTGTTGAACCAGGTTCATCCACTTGAAACTGAGATTCTAGAGCTAAAATCTGAAAACTTAATACTGAAGCTAGGATCCAGTAAAAAGGTTGTTGATCATTCTCATATCATGTTAGAAGAAAATATGGGAAAACTAAAAGATAAGATGTATGCCAAGGATGAACAGATAAGAACACTTAAAGAAGAACTTGGCAAAGTCAAACATGAATTAGATCGAACTTGTAAATGGAATAAATCCTCTGATGCCTTGACATGGATTCAAGAGAATCACAGTAGCAACCGGAGAGGGCTTGGCTCTGGGAGTCAATTGCCCAAGTGGGATCCTAAAAGCAAGTATATCACTCTTCCTGAAAATAAATACTGCACCCACTGTGGTAAGACTGGCCACTTCAAAATTGAGTGTACTGCAAGAGAGCAGGCCAGTCGAAAAAATGAGAGGTTTGTTAAAAAGAAAAATTGGCTACCAAATTGGGCCAGAAAAAATTTAATTCATCCATTCTCTCATAGAAAAGGACCCAAACTAGTTTGGGTTCTTAAAACTAACCCCTGATTTCCTTTTGTAGGTACAAGTGAGAGGAAGCAGCCAAATTTGGTTTTTGGATAGTGGTTGCTCAAAGCATATGACTGGGAACAAGGAATAGTTCCTTTCACTTGAAAACCTCAAAGGAGGAAATGTCTCCTTTGGAAATGGAAAGAAAGGTGAAATTATAGGGGTTGGCAAAGTAGGTAAGGATGACACACGTTCCATCGAACATGTGTACTTGATAGATGGCTTGAAATATAGCCTGATCAGTGTGTCACAATTGTGTGACAGAGGTAACCTGGTTGCTTTCACTTCCACAAAATGTTTTGTGATTAACTTGCTTACTGACAAGATTGTTTTGCAGGGAAAGAGAATGAATAATATCTATGTCATAGACTTGTCCACACTGTCTGAAAATGAACTCACTTGCTTAAGTGTTTTGGACAGTGATCCCCTCCTTTGGCACAAACGACTTGGACATGCAAGTCTAAATCAGCTTAACAAATTAGTCTCTAAGGACTTAGTGGTGGGACTCCCTAACATTAAGTTCAAGGAAGACAAAGTTTGTGAGGCATGTGCAAGGGGGAAGCAGGTAAGATCCTCATTCAAAAGTAAGAAAATGATCAGTACCACCAGGACGTTGGAACTGGTTCATCTGGATCTGTGTGGTCCAATGAGAACTCTGAGCAGAGGTGGTAAGAAATATGTGATGGTGCTAGTTGATGATTATTCAAGGTTCACTTGGACCTTATTTCTGACATCTAAGGATGAAGCATTTTATATGCTTACCTCATTTGTTAAGAAAACTCAAAATCAGTTAGGACATCAACTAGCATCAATAAGATCTGACCATGGTACTGAATTTGAGAATGCAAAGTTTGCTGAGTTCTGTGATGAACATGGTATCAATCACAACTTTTCTGCCCCTAGAACCCCACAGCAAATTGGGGTTGTGGAAAGAAAATATAGAACTCTTGAAGACATGGCAAGAACCATGCTTCTTTCTAGCAAACTACCAAACAGCTTCTGGGCAGAAGCAATAAACACTTCTTGCTATATAATCAATAGATGCATGACCAGGCCACTGGTAGAGAAGACTCCTTATGAATTACTTAAAGGGAGAAAGCCCAACATATCCCATCTTAGGGCTTTCGGATGCAAATACTTTGTGCACAATAATGGCAAAGATTCCCTAGGTAAATTTGATCTCAAAAGTGATAAGGGAGTATTCTTGGGATATTCATCACATAGCAAAGCCTATAAAGTGTATAATAAAAGAAATATGTGTGTAGAAGAGAGTGTGCATGTTGTCTTTGATGAAACCAACACTCTTTCTGAGAGACAGAAACCAGAAGATGAGGAGCTTGGACTGGTGAGAAGCAGTGAACACATTGAAGCATCCATGGGAAATGGAACAGGTGATGGACCAGGTACAATTACCCCAAGCAACATGACAGGGGGAACTCAACATGTGAACCCTGGCCCTGATCCTGTTCCACAACAACAAGGCACCATAGAATCATCAAAAAGTGAACAATTTGTGCTCAAACCACATAAATATCAAAGTTCTCACCCTCTTGAGAACATCATAACAGATTTGTCATCCGGAATCAAAACAAGAGCCTCCTGGAAAAATATGTGTGCGTTTGATGCCTTTCTATCCCTAATCGAACCAAAGAACATTGGTGAAGCCCTACAAGATGTTGATTGGGTAAATGTCATGCAAGAAGAGCTGAATCAGTTTGAAGGAAGTCAAGTATGGCACTTGGTACCCAGGCCACTAGACAGATCAGTGATTGGCACAAAGTGGGTCTTCAGGAACAAGCTCGATGAGGATGGAACTGTTACAAGAAACAAGGCCAGACTGGTTGTTCAAGGGTATAGTCAAGAAGAGGGAATTGACTATGATGAGACCTTTGCCCCTGTGGCAAGACTGGAGGCAATCAGACTTCTTATAGCATTTGCTGCACATATGGAATTCACTCTCCATCAGATGGATGTTAAGAGTGCCTTTCTCAATGGCTATTTGAAGGAAGATGTATTTGTCAAACAGCCTCCAGGTTTTGAAAGCAATGAGTCACCTAACCACGTATACAAACTTGATAAGGCGTTCTATGGTCTCAAACAAGCACCCAGAGCATGGTATGAGCGGCTATCAAAATTCCTGTTAGAACATGGGTACAAACGACGCAAAATTGACAGCACCTTGTTCTTAAAGGAAAAGGGTAAAGAACTCCTGGTTGTGCAAATATATATGGATGATATTATATTTGGGGCAACTACTGAAAAAGTGAGTAAGGAATTTGCTACACTTATGGGGAGCGAGTTTGAGATGAGCATGATGGGTGAGCTAAACTTCTTCTTAGACTTGCAAATCAAACAAAACCCCAATGGGACAATGATCCATCAACAAAAGTATGTGAAAGAACTACTCAAGAAGTTTAAAATGGAGGACTCAAAGGAAATAGACACCCCCAAAGCCACAGCTACAAAATTGGATGTGGATGAACCTGGTTCATCCGTTGATCAGAAGCTATACAGAGGGATGATTGGGTCTCTATTGTACCTCACTGCAAGTAGACCTTATATTGTGTTCAGTGTTTTAAGCAAATCCAAAGGAATCCCACCTATCTGCAGTGAAGAGAATTTTGAGATATTTGAAAGGCACCACTGATTTGTGCCTTTGGTACCCTAAAGGTAGTAATTTCGACCTTGTAGGATATGATGATGCTGATTATGCAGGTTTCCTGGTTGACAAGAAAAGTACTTTAGGCATGGCTCACTTTCTGGGCTCCTGCCTTGTGTCTTGGGCCACCAAGAAACAAAATTCAGTAGCTCTTTCTACTGTTGAGGCTGAATATGTGGATGCAGCCTCATGTTGTGCTCAGTTGCTGTGGATTAAGCAACAACTCATGGACTTTGGTATAGATGTGGGATGCATTTCTATTTTCTGTGATAACACTAGTGCAATTAGTATGACCAAAAACCCGGTTCATCATAAGATAACTAAGCACATAGATGTTAGACACCACTTCCTTAGGGATAACAATGAAAATGGAATGATCTCAATTGAATTTTGTGCTACTGACAAGCAAATTGTAGATATCTTTACTAAAGCACTGAGTAGGGAGCATTTTGAGAGAAACAGACTTGAATTAGGGATGATTAAGATCACCTAATTGGAAAATCAAAAATGAAAAAAATTAAAAAAATGAAAAAAAAAATCTTTTGGCTAGAAACATTAACATAGGTACTTAACCAGACTAATCATTGCTCAGTATCATGTCTTTATTGCCATACTCTCTTGCCATATTTTAATATGATTCCCTGGGTACTAATGATGTTTCTCTATCTTTGTAAATGAGGCAAATTAAAGATTTTAACAAGATGAACCTGGTTCATCTGACTGACAAGGTACGTACTCATCTCGATACACTTATTAAATTAATTACAGTCATACATGAGCATGACTCTATCTATATTTGGTTCAATTCAAATTCCTAGTAATTATCCAAATTGAACCAGTTTCAAGGAGTCCTATCACATTAAAATTAGCCAAAATTTAGTGGTTTGTAACCGTCTAATCAATGTCAGTCCTGCATCGATTAGACTACCACTTGAGTAAATATTCTGCCGTTGTAAAATTCTTAGCCACATCTTATAAAAGGGTCATAATTACTCTCCTCTTCATAACTAAACTGTCGAACCAAGTTCATCTCACTCTTCTCAAACCAAAACTGATCAACCATTCTTCTTTTCTAAAAACGTTCATAACAATGTCGTCACCACCTCCTGCTTCTTCATCTTCTTCATCGCCAAATCGTGATTACGATGGAGGACGTTATGAGTCTGATTCTAATTCTCCATCCGTGTATAGCTCTCAATCTCCAGAGATATCTTTAACCCCTGAAAACCCTCCAGTTCTTGAACCCACACCTAACCCTACCTCATCCCCCATGGCTCGTCGTGTGAAAGTTCTTGCCAGAAAATCTGTTGCTTCTGACTCTCGTGCAAGATTCTTGGAGGAAATTCTACAGGTTGAAAAGGATAATGAGTCTGAATCAACAAGTGAATCTTTCAAATCAGCCAATGAGGATGAAGCACCTGGTTCATCCAGTTTTGAGCAAGGAAATCTTGAGGTTGTTTCTGAACCTGCTACTACTGAGAACAGGTTTGTGCTGGTTGGGTCTTTTGTTGATGTTGAGGTGCCGGATAAGCGTAGAAAATTAGGAAAAGATAAAATTCTTGAGAGAGAGGGAGAAGGAGGTTCTGTAAGGGGATCTGGGGAGGACGACAACCCTTTGGCTATCTGTGGTCCCGTTCCTGAGCATGTTGGAGAAGATGTCACAAATTTATGGGAAAATGTTGCTGAGGAAGCAGCAGCGGGGTTGGAGAGCTTGAGACAGGGTATAGATGAACTTGGTTCATCTATAGAGGAAACACTAGCTGAGATGCTACAGAGGTTAGGAAACTCCTACAATCCCAAAAAGAGAAGAACTCTCAAGTCCAAAAAAGTTAAAACACATGTTTCTTCCAAGAAACGAAAAGCTCTAGGAGCTAACATGTTATGTGAATTATCTAGGAACTAAGAGGTTGTCTCCTAAAGAGAAAAGGTTGCAAATTGATAAGAGGTTAGAGTTTGAATTCAGCAAGGATAGTAATAAAGGAAGGAAGTTGAGTTTAATACAAACTCTTCCACCAAGGAAGAGTTGCATCCGAATTAAACAAGAACATCTCAACTACTGACGCTATATAATGTTGACGTATTCCTACTGAAGAGATGTTCGCACAAAGGCATAAGTGAAACAAGAATTGAAAGCAAAATTCCCAGTGACATTTTGCAAGCAGAATCCTTGTGCGACACAAAGGCTATTGACTAGCTAAAAGAATCAGTTTCATCTGTTTGTTTATGGAGTCTAGTTGGTTGTAGTAGATGATTTAATATTGTATCTTTCAGCTTTCTTAGAGAGCAGTTGTAATAGGTACGCACTGTTAAAGTTAGAGTTAACTTGAAGATTGTCGCAATTAGCTAGAGGCTAGGTTGCTACAAAGGGATTAGATTTAGTCCTAGGTTTTCAAAAGAGTTTATTTTGTAAATGTTGTTTGGCTCAGAGTTGTAGTGAAGAGTGTGTAAAAATCCTACTGAGGAGTAGGTCGTGGTTTTTTCACCTTTTGAGCCAGGTGTTTTCCACGTAAAAATCTCAGTGTTTTTACTTTACTGCATTTATTATTCCGCAACAGTAGAAGTTGAAACACCAAGAAGAACCAGGTTCTTCTACTAAGACAGCACTCGAAAAATTAGACA
>ML280432.1:18059-37131 GCA_005239495.1 Nicotiana undulata
CCCCCCCTCTTGTGTGGTATTGAAGTATTAAACAACATTGGTGATTTCCGTTCGGCAGTGGAAAATAGGCTATCGGGGTCGGAATAGAATTCCGAAAGTTGGAACAGGTTCGTAATGTCATTTTGGATGTGTCTGCAAAATTTCGGGTCAAGCAGATGTGTTTTGGTTGGTTTCGGCATCGTTGGTGGAATTTAGAAATTTCAAAGTTCATAGGCTTGAATTTGATGTGATTTTGGTGTTTTGATGTTATTTTGGGCGTTCCGAGAGTGCAGCTAAGTTTGAATGATCATTTAGGATGTGTTGGTATATTTTGTTGGGGTCCCGAGGTGCTCGGGATGGATTTCGGATGATTTAACGGGAAGTTCGGAGTTGGAAATTGCAGCAAACAGCTGCTGATGTTTTTCTACTGTGATTTCCGCACCTGCGGATGTTTGACCGCAGGTGCGAGCCGCAGGAGAGGTCGTGTGGCCGCAGGTGCGACACCTGGGCCGCAGGTGCGGGATTTTGGTTCGCTTAATGAAAAACGCATGTGCGGTCCACCTGAGCGCAGGTGCGAGATTTAGACCGCAGGTGCGAAAAGCCTGGGCAGAAAAGTATAAAAAGGAGACTTCACGATTTTTAACCCACTTTTCACCATTGTTGTGCGGGTTCCAAGCTTTTGAGGGTTTTTGAAGAGGGAAATGAGTGTGCATCATTGAGGTAAGCTTTTCGGACTTATTAACTCAATTATATGTAATCAAGGACTAAATTAACAGTGTTTAATTGGGAAAATCAGTGGAAAAAGGGGAAACTACAGCTTTAATTTAAGAGACCTTTTAGAGGTGATTTGGGGGGTCATTTGGACTCCGATTTCAGATTTCTTTATATGTACGGACTCGTGAGATGATGAGGATCGTTTTGGTATAAAATTTGTCGAGTTTCGAGACGCGGGTCTGGGGGTCAGGTCTTTGCTAATTTCGGATTTTGTGTATAAAGTTGATATTTTTCAATTGGAATTCATTCTCTTAGCATAATTTGATGTGAAAAAATCTAAACTTGGTAGATTTGGAGCACTCGGAAGTTGATTCGATAGGAAAGTGTGTTGCAGAGTAGCTTTTCGGGCTAGTTGAGGTAAGTAATGTCTTTAAATCCTGTCCTGAGGGTTTGAAACCCCGGACTTTACATCCTTTCACGGTTTTGGACTGACGCACACACTGGAGGACGAGTGTGGGGCGTGCACGAATTGAAAAATTGGAAAGATGTTCCTTTTAGGCAACTATTGAGTTATGAAACTGCTTTTAAAGCATATGTTTTATAGTATTACTATGTTTTGATATATTTGAGTTGTAAGCCATCTTTGGGGCCTAGTACCGATCTGTTCTAACCCCTTGGGGGCTATTTTAATGATATTCCTTACTTAGAAACTATGATTTTACACTCAGTCTTTCTTATGAAATTGCTGACACTCCTATTTGATGATACTACTATTTCTTGAAATGAAATGCTATTTTGGGTCGAGAACCCCGTTTATTTATGGCCCGAGTGGCATGTTGAGAGTGTTTGACTGAGTGAGGTAGAGGGCTAATATTGTGAGTATGTTATGATATGAGAGAGGCCGAGTGCCTGGGAGTGATTGATGCCATGATTTGGCTTGTTTATAGCGTTTGGGCTGTAGGAGCCCTCCGTAGTCTGTACACACCCCCAGTGAGCGCAGGTACCTATTGAGTGCGAGTGCCGAGTGATGAGTGATTGGGAGGTAAGAGTAATTGTGAGGTGCTAAGTGACTGTTACTGATTATGAGGTGCTAAGTGACTGTTACTGAGTGATGGTGAGGTGCTGTGGGAATATTTCTGAGTGATGATTGTGCCCGAGGGGCAGTTTTATGATGATGTTTTACTAAATTTTGATTATGATTCACTTTATTTTTCATACTGATATTTTTTAGAGGTTTACTGAGAAATATCGGAAAATATACTTGTTTCAAAGCATTTTTATGGCAATTGGTTTTTGAACTTAAGTATACTTTATTGAGACTTGGCATTTTACTGTTTGTGGATTGGTGTATTTGTTGCTGTGTGTTTCTTATTCTTCAGACTGTGATTTATTTTCATTATTACTGAGTTGGCGTACTCACCATTACTCCATGCACCTCTGTGTGCAGATCCAGGTACTGGTTCGGAGCAGTAGTCATCCGAGTTCGTTATCATCAGCTTTTGGGATTTCGAGGTAGCCGTCCATCGTCCGCAGCTTCTCCATTTCCCTTCCTTTATTAGTATTATTATTTTATTCCTAGACATTGTTTATGACATTAGCAGAGTTAGTTTTTATTCTTAGATGCTCGTGATCGGTTGACTCCAGTCCTGGGGGATTTGTTTAGACAATAGATTATATTATATTTGCTTAAAGACTTAGAGAAATTTTTATACTTATTATGCTGGTTGTTAATGATTTGAGAAACTTTATTAAAGTAAATGTGTAGTTATGTGATGGTTGGCTAATCTAGTTCCACGATAGACGTCATCACGATCTGTTAGGATTTGGGATCGTGATAGTAGGTAGTCTACCTTGTGATGTAAGCAATAATGTTTGACACCACAGTTCGAATTCGTGACCTATAGATCATACGAAGACAATTTTAAACTTGAACTATGTGTATGTAATTTTTTTAAAACAACAACCATATTTTCAGAAATGAATACGAGTTCAATGTCCATTTAAAACAAGAGGTAAATAAAATTCTAGAGCAGCCATTGACCATCTCTTCCTCTAATTGTCCAAATTAGTTGGTTAACGAGAAAGAAAAAGTGTCAAGTACAAATGCTTTGTGAATCTTGGATTTGGATGAGCAAAGTAATGAAACGTGGAAAAACCAAAACCAATGCCCTCTTATCGTCCTCACCATATTGTGGTGGTACCAAAATTATTATCCTACTCAACTCATTCACTATACACCTTTTTTCATTCGTATTGGAGCCAGAATTAGGTAAAATGTTTGTACATATATTTTTTTGTGTCATATTAGCACCTTTTCTCTTGAGTTCGGTCCTTTCGGACCTTACTTGTACGCGAATTACTTTGTACATCAGGTTACCTATTTTTTTTTGTATACATGAAATGAGCATTATTTAATTATTCTCTTTTTTACGGGAGAAATTCAAAAATATTACAAGTGGTCATTCAAAAATAGCCACACTTTTAAAGGTAATCGAAATTTAGCCAGTTTTCATGTAAACATAAATCTGACTGAAAATACTGTTCAAAATCCGGAAAATACTCCAATATATTCTACTGAAGTTTCAGCATAAGTATACTAGATCTCCAGCATAATATATTGGAGTTCCAGCAAAATATATTGGAGTTCCAGCAAAGTATACCGGTCCAGTATAAAATACTGGATGTTTATACACAGGTGCTCGAATCTCCAGTATATTATGCTGGAACTTTCCGTGTGTTGGAGTTCCAGCATAATATGCTAGAAGTTTATACATAGGTTCACCAAACTCCAATATATTATGCTAGATCAGGCTCTGTTGCAGCAAAATAGTGGCTATTTTTCAATGACTTGACGAACGCTGACTATTTTTGAATGACCAATCCGAAAACTGACTAGGCCGTGCTATTTTTACCATTTTTACTGATTTTCCAAATTCAAATCCCACGAATTGTATAACAGTATTATTTAAGTTTACACTAACAGTATAAAATATTATACTATCAAGTGTTGAAAGATAAGTTATACAGACTAATATGATATCAGAAAGTTAAAATGCACAATTAATAATACATATAAAAATAAAATCCAAGTGATACTCAACTAAAAACGAAGCATTGAGAATGTGTTCAGGTTAAGTATGTGTAAATGCAGGCCAAAGCATTCATGCCATTTCATTCTTTCACCTAATTCCTATTGCTTCTCAAGTCACGTGTTCGTACACGTGCCTTTATCAAACAAACCCCCACCCCACCCCAACCCCTAACCCCAACTACCCTTCAAGTCCTGCTCACCAGACAGAATTCTTCAATGTTGCACTAACTTATTGGTCATTTATTGAAAATCGTTAAATTTTAAAATCAACCATAAATTAGCATTAAAATATCCTAAAATAATTTGTAAAGTGGTTTATTATTACTCTCTCTCTCTGTTATATTATTTGTCGTATTTTTTTAAAATATTAATTAGGATAAAAATTAGACAATAAACAAGAGGGAGTACGTAACATTTCAAAGGCAATAAACAAGAAAAAAGATATAAAAAGAAAGGTGGTAGAGCACGAAGCACAAAAACAACACTGTACCGCAAAATCTCGTCCATCACCGTTAATGTGACGGAGTGGTTACATACTAGTACTAAATTACTTACTAATCACTCACATAAAACTAACATTAATTAACAAATTTAGGTTAAATAAAGATAATTAAAAAACGAGATTTAATTTAACAGCCAATGAAAATAGTGAACCCAACGCCGAGAATTAGTAGGCTCTGCAACTGTTTGTTTGAACTTCATAGAGCCATAAGCGGGTCAGACCCGAATATATCTCCGATATCTTGGAAGTAATCATCTTCGGGCCAGGATGATGACCCGAATCCGAAATCAGTATTTGACCCGATAAACATGTCACTGCAAGTTTCTCCGAAAATGTTATCGGGTAAAGCTGCCGATTCAAACAAGTCGGGTATGGGAACCGGGTTCTCAAACAGGAACAAATCATCGGGAAACAAACTCTCAAATGGCGGAAACTCGCAGAAGTTTGAAATGTCATTTTCATCCCTGAAATCCGAGTTCTTCTGAGCGGACTCAGAGGGTAAACTCGGTATTGACTCAGCTTCAGCCTCTTCGTTATTTTGAGACTCTTCAAAAGAAGTGGAAGCACAGCGGAGAACGGACTTTGGTGACCGTTGATCGTTGTGTGACTCCTCGCCGGAATTATAGCCGGAGGAGCAGCTGGTAGTCTTCGCCGGAGGAGGAGTGGCGAAGTTAGTAAGCGCGTCAGGTCCACGTAGCTGAATAGCCGCGTGGTCATAAACCATAGCAGCTTCTTCAGCAGTATCATAAGTACCTAACCAAAGCCGTACACGTCGCAATGGATCTCTGATCTCTGCCGCCCATTTGCCCCATGGCCGTTGCCGTACGCCGCGAAACTTCTTAACATTGTTCGCTTTTAACCCTCTCGCTGCCGTAGCCTCCGCCTTTGTAGCGCCGGCGTTCTTCTTCCGCCTCTTTGGCGCGACAGCACTCTCCGACGACCCATTTCTCAAAACCCCACTAACACTTCCATTACCGTTACCGTTACTTTTAACGGTTTCTCCCATACAAGTTTCTATCCTCACTTCGTTTACAAATTTTTTCACTCTGTGACGGCCGTAGAGACCCTCCCCTTCATCACTGGAAGAGTCGGTAGCGTCAGCATCAGTGACAGTTATACGTACAACTCTAGGCCCACCGTTGGCAGCATTCATCTCCGGACACTTTCTCCGGCCGGTAACAGTCACCGGAACTGAAGGTTTAACCATAGTGGTTTGCTTTGTATGTTCAGTATACTTGACTCTACTAGACAACATGGTTTGTTGGTCCATTTTTATGAGTGATTTTTCTCAGATTCGCATTTGAAAAAAGGGAAAAAGATTCTTGGAATAAAGACTTAAAGAATAGAAGGGGGGGACTCTTTTAAAAGCACAAGCTTTGTAGTAGTAACAGTTTTGGGGTATGAAAAGTGAAAAAACAAAAATCTTCAAAAACTGATTGTGTTGGAAACCTCCCGTTTTAAGCACAGAAAGTTCAAGAAAAAGTAGCAGAAAAAATTAAAAAAAATATCAGAATTTATACTGTCTAAGAGGTCCAAAGAGCAAAGAGTAGACAGTAGAGTGAACAAAAAAAATGGACTACGTCAGTGCTGCAATAACACAGAAGACGTACTGAGGAGTAAAAAAGAGGAAAATACACAGAAAAGTTCAGAAGAAACAGAGACAGAATCAATCACTTGCTATATAGAGTAAAAGTTCTGAGGAAACTAGGATTCTGTAGCTATTTTCAGGTCGATTTTCTTGTGAAAATCTCGGGGAAAGTTGAAAGAGAAAGTATTATTTTGAACTGAGTGTATAGCTTTTTAGAGATAATAGAGGAAGTGTGAAGTAGGAAGTTTAGTTTCAGTGGAGACCGAAACAACTGGAAATCCAGTTATATAGGATCCGCTAGTCCAAATAGTGAAACTCTTATTTTTTATTTTTAAGTGAGGTTAAATTATAAATTATTAAATAGTATTAATTATAACTAATACGGAGTTAAATGAAATTAATGTTGGGTTCTAATAGTAATATGGAGATATTTTACGAGCCGCCGCATTTTTGGAAGCAGGTTATAGTGACACGTGGATAAAGGTCCCACTAACGGCGTGAATTTACGGTATCGATAAGGTGGCGAAAAAGAGGGTTTTGGATGGGCTGACTCAGCAATGGCCAAGCATTGTGAGTCTTGAAATCTGTGATTCAGGTCACGTGATACCGGACCGGACGGTTCCGTTAATTTAGTCAGTCAAATAGCTTAAGTACTACCACGTCAGTCTATCTTTGACTAAAGCTAATTTTAACCTCCCATTAATTACGTTGAGATATACTCCATAATTTCCACCGGATAAAAGCCCGTTTTACACCAAACAATTTTACGACCATATATTTTGCTAAAATATATTTGAATTTTTAGGTAATTACATATTTATTTATAAAATTTATATATTTTGGCAAATTCACATAATCCAAAATCCAAATCTCAAAATTAGTGCGCTGGTTTTGGCCACAATATCACTATTATATTTTTTAAAAATTATCCTAAATTTTTATATTTTATAAAAGAGCTCACCATATATTATTTTGTAATAATGTTATTTCACCTTCTCGATCATATGATAGTGTATAATGTAGTTCATAATAAAAATGATAATTTTGGACCAAATTTATTTATGTCCAAGACTATAGTTTACGATAATATAGTAATGTTATTGATAAAGATATTGTTGGGTATTTGTGATAGTTTTTAAATTTTATGGGGTATAAACCATATTTCATTTTTTTTTTAATGAAATATATTTTGAAAACTTATGTCCAAACACATTCAAAATTATTTTGGAAATATATGACCAAACGCTAGCTGAATGAAAAATATGTGCCACTTGTACAAATATTGCTCACTTGGGGAGCTAGGTGCTCTTGGTATTTCTAGTTATATCTGTGAAAGGCCGAACTTTAGGGATGTGATATACCCTAATACAAGTATAATGGATATTTATACGATTTGAAATTGTGACTTATAGATCATATGTGAACAATTTTACAATTGCTCAGCAAGACTCGTTTTCACAAATTTTGATCACTTGATTTAGAGGGAACGCAAGAACAGTACTCTCAAACTTATCCAGTTTGTACAGTTGGATTCGTGATCATCAAACACACTTTTAAGTAAAATTACTCCCTTTTTAACAATATGTACAAACTTAATATAAATATAATTAATTATATAAAAACTTACAATTTATCTACTGAAAATAGTATTTTTATCTTTTAAATGCGGGTAAAGCAGGAGCTATAGTACGCAGGAATTTTTGTAAACGATGTCAAAATTTATAAAGAAATTGCAATATAATTTTGTTTATCGTGCTTTTAAACAAGAAATAGTCTTAGTCTACTGGTGTTGTTAGAACAATTCCAAGCACATATACAAACACGCCAAGACACAATTTACTTCTAGTGATGTTGTTTTTCCTGTTTATTCTTTTTCGTACAGTATTAATACATATATTTAGTAAAATTTTCTGACGAAGCAGTATCGCGTGACACCGTTTCGGTAGACGTGCACTCGCATCAGCGATAAGGTTTGCGTACACACTATTCTCCACTTATAGGAATACATTGTGTTTGTTGTTTGTTGTTTGTTGTTTGTTGTTGTTGTTGTTGTAATTGTAATTTACATATACAAAATTTAAAGTGTAGAATTTAAAATTTAGACTATATATTTGAATTAAAAGAGTTACGTAATATATGTTTTTGACTCTATTAACCTCAAAGACTGAGTTAGGAAAAACATTTGATTTTATGGGTTTGGGATTCTAGAACAAGTTGCGTGTAGAATAAATTATTTACATTCGAAGAATTTCTTTATATAAACATCGGGTTATAGTTAAAGCTCTGTATTCTGTCGAACCCATAGCTAGAACTCTAATTCGAAGAGCAATTTTTTGCCTACATGGTCCAGTCTAGAAACAGGAACAGGGACAAGAACAAGTGAGGAAATAAGTACGAGGTAAAGTAGCATTAATTTTTTTTATAAACCCTTCCAAAATAGAAGAATTTATAGTGTTTTTACACCTCTTCCAGCGTGACTCGAACTCAAAAACTTTTAGGTCGTGGACGAAGATGCTTGTTTTATCAACTGAGCAAGTCTCACTTGTCGAGTAACTGTTACTTGGGAACTAAAGTAGTGTGAGATTACTAGGAAAACTACTTAGCCGGTCCAAGGTTATTGGGTTTCTTGATTACCAACAAGTCCAAACATTCCTTAACAACACATCAAACAAACATAGCCGTCTCCTCTTTGTTTCATTTGATCATTTTGCTTTTAAAATCAAATTGTCGAATTAAAATTTCTTAAGAGCGGCTAATCATTTATAATCATGGCCACCATACCATTAATTTTTCTTCTTAATGCCGGATAAGTAATAACTCCGTAATAGCAGTAAGAAAATTAACTAAACTTTCCTCTTACATAGTAAAAATCGAAGGTTTTGTAGTGTTGGAGTTGTCTTTTGACATTAATTTGAAGTTTTTAATAGTTTCATTGACTAGCAACTGTCAAATCAACTTCAGATAACCAAGTATACTAGTAATATTTATTTTGCAAAATTTCCAGCGAAATTCGCAGCCGCTACCTTTCGAGTATGCACTGAACAATCTGCTCATTGTGCAATAGCTCACAAATTATACGGGAGATGCAAACTACATTAAGCAAGTCCGGTGCAATGAACTCTGACTGAGGAAGTTGTTGGTGAGGGAAATTGATTCCAAGTCTTCCATATGTAAAACTACTCACACAACTTATCAGACTATGATTAGATAAATGCTGTATCAATTTTGGCAAGAGGAAATAATTACTTCTTTAATTAAAAGACTTACTTTAATTTATATTTGACTTTAGAGTGAACACACTGGAGTAGTAAGACGAGGCTACAAGTTGAAAATATTTAAAAAAGTATTATTGAGCGGCTATTTGAAACAAACAAAATGACAGGTTATAGAGAATAATTGTCATGTAATATTAATGTCGCTGTTATAAGAATAATGATGTTCCAAATTCCACTTGATATGATCCGTATATCCAAACAAAAAAATCATAATCAAGCCAAAATTAGTTCTGATAATAGAATTTGATGCAAACAAAATTATCCTAACGTATATGAAAAAGTTGATTCAAGTCTTTTTCTTCTTTAATTAGCACTTAGTTTATGTAGGATATATAGAGATTAATACGTCTTTGTTAAGTTTATTCTATTTATGTTTGTTTGATTCACATACTATAAGGATTGTTTATAAGGTGATTAATAATATTGAATGAATTTTATGCTATGATTAATGATATAGAAATTCTTACACTATATTGATAGATAAATCTTTTTATTTTAGGTGATTAATAAATCCTTTTCTCGCGCGGTTCCTTCTTCCATAACCAAAGCTAATATATATATATTAGCTGATACCTTATGCGAAAATCATGTTGCATAAATATGAAATAAGAAGTGTATATATATGCAACATGATTTTCGCATAACTTAATACGGATATTATCAAATGTCTCGTCATTCTATTGCGGTAACTTTTTTTTCTTAGGCAACTAAATAAAATATTATATTATTTTCTGCGCAGTTATATACTGGAACTAAAACAAGACAGTCAGGTGCATAAAACATTCTGTATTTATGCAAGGGCTACGGAGCTTATTATAATACAAACGTTAGTAGCTGTTTCCACGGCTCAAACATGTGACCTATAAAATCACATGGAGATAATTTTATCATTCAAGTCTCCTTTTCACTAGGATTAATTTGTTCAAATACAATCAACTGATGGACCCCTTTGTTTGCCTGGCAGTACCCCTTTAAGCTATGAACTAATTAGATGATGTGTTCTTAGTTGTCTTTGAATCATTTGGTGTTTGGTCTCACCAAAATATCAAAATAACTCATAATTATTTGCCGTTTAGTTTGTCCTTTATATAGCTTTTGGATCATTTATCATCACTTTGTGCTTAGTATTTATTACTTGTTTTTATATCTCAAGGAGGGCCAAATAATTCTTAAATTACAGAATATAAAAACGTGATTAACATATGGGAACCTAATAAATGAATGTGCATCAATTTTAAGCTTAACATTAATTGATTTAAACCTTTGAATTTTACACAAGTTTGACCATGTTGTCGTTAAGCAAAGAGCACGGATTGATTAATTCTCATTAAGGCAATAACCTAAACTAGCTAATACACTTCACTACTTGATTCAAGAAAAGACTGCAGTGAAATTTGATCCTAATTAATATTGATTCCTCTTGTTTTATTAGAGATTAATTATATATGCAATTTCAAACTCGTTGAATAAAAGAATCTAACCAAAGGGAAGAGAACAAAGTGTATATATATATATATATAGTATACAATGCTATAAGTTCGCTAAAAACTTTATTGCTAAATTGTCCTCTCACTAAGAGATATATATTTTTGAGACCTCTTAGTAAAATTACTGGCTCGGCCACTGTTGATAGTATAAAAATATTTTGGACTATCATTGTTTTTCGCCATGTTGTAGAGCATAACATGTCGTATTTTTCAAGTTACTAATCCCATCTTTTTTTTTTTTCTTTCTAATATTTAGAAGTTAAATATGGTTATAGGAGATAACATAGTCATATTTTTTCAGGTTGCTAATCTCATCTTTTGCGTCTATTATTTTGAAGTTAAACTCCACCTTTATTAGCAACTAAGCCATGTTTTAAGGAGTTTCATTTTTTTCGTTTGTTTCATTGGGGTTGGGATTACGGGGATGGGACGGTGGCTGATTAATTAGGTAGAGACAACCAACAACTAAGGACGTACAGTCACACATCTCCATAACAATATTTCTTTATAAAAGTCAAGCTTTTTCGAAACCAATTTTATGTTGTGTTATAATATATGTTCTCTATAACAACACTTTGATATAACATCCAAAAATAGTCGTAACAAACAAGATTGTTATAGAAAAGTTTGACGGTGTACGAGAAACACTACTAGTATTTGATTAGTACTTATGATTAGTAAATGAATAAGAAGTACAACAAAGGACACTCGCATCATTAATATCTTGGGTGTAGAAATAATAAATTAAGCACAATTAGTAAGTAAAGAGTTAGAAACTGGATATTTTAATATTTCTCTGGAATATATGTGGAGTTAAACATTAAAAATTACAACAAAGAAAACACAATATATAGAGGACAAAATTGGCATATATTGCCTTAAACTTATTTTTGGGTGTATGATTATAAGATCCAAGGGTGAAAGTGAAGAAGAGTTAATTATATGGATTAGCAAAGACAAAATAAGAGCCAGTTGTGGTTTTCTTTTTCTTGGACTAAACAAAAAAAATTCAACGTGCATGAGACCACAGACAAAAGACGACAAGCAATTATGAAACATTAGAATCGACAAAGTACTCTCTTGAGAAAGTTTCTCGTTAAATTTTTTCATTAATTGATGTTTGTTTGGATTCTCAAAAATACGACGAATTTTCTAATTATTTGTTTATTTACAAGTGGGAATGGTGGAGGTTTTTATGAAGAAGTTTCATAGAATAACAAAACAACAAACAAAAAGCATCAACCCCAAGATAACAAGTGGAGTAGCAAGGTTGATTACTTTGAGCCACGAATAATGGAGAAAACAATTCTATTATTAATTAAAATCCTTTTTTTAATTAGAGACAGAATTATAGTGGTTTATAATTGGGTTCTAAGTCAAAATTATGCATCAAGTTCCAGATTACTACCTTGATTTATGCCGTGCTTAATAGAATTATGAACCCATTATAGGTAAAAGCAATTAAGTTATCATTAATTTTTTCTTCAAAGGATTTAGTGCCCGTTTGGATATAAAATTTGATGAAATATTCTTTCAAACAAATTTTATTTCTTTTCGAAATTAACGTTTGTTCATAAAATTTTCAATTTTCACTTGAAAATGCATTTTGGAAATTTTGGAAATTTGAGAAACTGCATAAAAACTATTTTTCAAAATTCACTCAAATCCGTCACAAAACTTCAAAAACAACTCAAACTGAAAATTATATCCAAACACAGCTCTGAATTTCAAATACCATTTTTCACTTGAGATAAATTTTCACTATTTTTTTGAATTTTACAATTCTTATGTCCAAACGCCTACTTAGTGTTTTAGCGTAATTGTAACGCTCCTTACCATAACGATAATAAATTTAGTGTAATCCCACAACTAGGGAGCGTTTAGTGATTTAGCGCTCCCTAGTTCCAACCAAAAAGGTCTTCATCTTTAAAACTCAAATCGGATGAATTAAGAAACCACGATTTATCTAATATTGAGTTGTTGATACTGCTTGTTATTATTGCTTCTTTCTCATATTTTATTGTGCCGAGAATTTATCGAAAACAACCTTTTGATCTTTACAAAGGTAGGGGTAAGGTCTACGTACGTCCTACCTTCTTCAGACCAAACTTGTGGGAATCTCACGGTATAAATAGTGCATCTAAGTTAAATTCGTATATACTCGTACAGTGATTTCTTAAGTTTTTGAAGTAGACTTATACATCTACAAAAAGAATATTATAGCATAGTTTTTATATGAAAAATTAATTGAAAACTATTTTTAACAGCATAGTCAAGGGAAAAAAAATGGGAAAATTTAAGCTTCATTTGTCTTAACATTTTAGAAGAAAATCGACATGGAAAATTCATCAGATTTTCTTTATTAATTAAGGGAGAGGAAAAAGAAGATATTTGTCTGCATGTGTATATTTTTTGTTTAGATTTTGTGTATTTAAAATCAGTATATTATTGTACCTATACGTTTTCATAAGACAACTAATAAGACAGGTTTAGTGTAGTCGACCAAATTCGATCCAAATACAGCAAAAATAAAATCATTTTTATATATTAATTATTATTCAACAGACAAACAGGCCAAAATTAAAATAATTATTCAAAGAAGAGTATAGTTCCACCTAGGAACCTAACTTAATTAGCAGACAAAACTTGGATCTTCTATGTGGTTTAATAATTCAACTTGTTTAGATACCTACTTAATTTTATTAATTTTTTCAGTAATATACAAGCTACAACTACCATCATTTTGACATCTAATTAAATTGTTCATTTTTACCCTTTTACTGAGCAACATTCATAATCATCTAATTAAAATCAATGTTTAAAGTTCTTAGTACTTATTCTATTTTTTGAAGTTATGGGTTTAGAATTTTATATTTGTTTAAATTTTAATGGATTTTTATATATTTAACTATGTATCAATGTTTCGTACCGAAATATTGAGTCCATATACATAATGTTCTTTACATCATTTAAATTGAAATTTAGAAGAATTGACCTAAATAGCCGTCTACCCAATCGTTTCAAATTGAAAATAGTTGGTAGATGTACGTAATATATGTATAATTAATCCATGTATAATAGGTGTGTAATAATCGTGTATGATCAATGTATAATTTATATATAACGAAGAGTATGGAAGGATCTAGAATATGTGATACGGGTTCGGCCGAAATCTATTAGTTTTAGTTCAAATCATGTATTTGTCTTAAGAAAATCACTTAGGGGTCGTTTGGTTGCTAGTTAAAGCTATGCGGGTACTAATAATGTAAGGATTAGCTATGCATGAATTAGTTATGCACGGATTAGTTATGAGAGTTTAATTATGTTGCGATTAGTTATGCAGGATTTTGCTATGCATGAATTAGTTATGCAGGGATTCGTTATACAAGTATTAGTTATGCAGTAGTTATTTTAGGATTAATAATTTAGAAATGTAACGTGAGTATTTTTTTTATTAGTTTGTTTATTCTATTAAAATTGTTTGAATAAAGGTTATTCTTGTCATCTTGTGTTTTAATACAACTATTACTAATACATATGTATAAGTTATTCCATCTATAGATTCTCCTTTAACTTATATACGTATTAGTTATGCGAAAAAGAAAAACAAGAACCAAACATTAAATTAGTATACTATGTTTTATGTGGAAAAGAGAAAAAAGAACAACCAAACATCGTACTATAACTTGTGCTAGATTATATGTGGAGATTATTTTTTTCCTATTTTTGTCACCAAACAATGTATAAAGCATCTTAAATTTGATACATGGATAACTCCTCTCCAACCGATTACCAAACGAGACCTTAATATTATAAATTATTAATTTAGAATCGAGTAATTAATTGAAAGGAGTCGAATAAAAAACCCACAAGGTTCAAATCCTGACCTCATCTTTGCCGGCTAGGAAAAGGGTGAAATTCGCAAATAGCCAGATTTATAGGTGGTTACTGAAAAATAGCCAAAGTTTCTAAAGTAATCAAAAATTTAGCCATTTTTCATGTAAAGATAAATCTGAACGAAAATATTGTTCAAAATTCGAAAAAATATTCCATCATAATATGCTGGAGTTCTAGCATAATTATATAATATACTGGTCCAGTATAATATGCTGGATATTGCTATTTTCAAAGGAAAATTAACTGGTAAATTCGACCCGACTATTTGTGTAAAGACACCTTAAATTTATTGTAATATTCGGTAGGGGCAAAGTTCCAAGTAGAAGTTTCCAAATATGATGGTGTTATATAAATAAGCTCTCGACAGGTCAATGGCTTTAGGAATGGTGCTAAATTTCTAAGTGATTTCTCAATTCGTTTCTCCTGCCTTTTCCTGCACCAGCAAAAACAGCATGCTAATAGTATATAATAGAATTACTGAAGTATGGGCTGAAAGCCTGAAATTGTACTGAAGTCACGTGATGCCCCTCGATTTTCATGAATATATTCATTATTTAGCCCTCTCATAAATTTTGTGTGTGTTTCTTTCTTCACTTAGCCAATTTATTTGTGTTTTTTCTCATCGTGCGGGATACTTCTCAAGCACTACTTACAGTAATCCTACTCCAATTTCATATTCATAAATGCTGATGTTGACTATATTGTATACGGGTAAAAAATTAAGCTCATGATACACTCGGACCTTCAACGGGGTAAAACGAGCTCGAAACATGAATGCGAGGGGTCGGAATCAAGCAGGGTCCCATCGACTCAGAGTCCGGGAGGTCGATTTTCTACCCTCGAGAATATTGAGGCCATGATTCGAGATTGATCCAAATACTGAGTGACTTCGGAGAACATCATCGTGCAATCAAGCACGACCAACAGAAGGCCGTAATATCCGCGACCGGCCAAATATTGATGCGCGGATCTCGGCACGTATTGATGTAGAACCAGCAATCAGTTAAACAGAATTTTTTTTTACCTTTTATAGAATTGTACTTAGAGTAGGATCCCCTACTATATAAAAGGGGAGTCTGATAATTCATAAAAGACATTGTAACACGCATGTCAAGGCAATATACTACTCATTATTTTCACGGTTATTCTAAGCTTTTTCTTTCATTCATCTATATTGCTCAAAGCGAGGGTGAATATCTAAAGCTGAAATCATCCCCCTCGCGTGGTTTGAGTTTACTATATTTCTATTTGTTCATTCTAACTCAATTTATCGTTTTGTATCAAATTAATTCGTGTATCCTAAAAATCACTTACACATTTATAAATTGTAATCCGATTTTGAGGCTAAACATATATACACCCAGACTTCTTTATAATAGCCATCATCTTGATAACACTTTACTATAATGGCCAAATTTTTTTAGAACTAACTTTTTATGTTATTTATAATATATATTTTTTATAACATCACTTTAATATAGCAACCAAAAAATATAATAACAGATAAATTGTTATAAAAAAGTTTAACGATACATGAAAACTTGGGCTTTCCTAGGGAAAGCATATGGTGATGATGATAATAGTGCGACTTCGTCATTTAAGAATGTTTTGTCTACCTATTTTTTTGGTAAATTTATTACATATGCGGTCATGAAATAAGAAATATTACTTGTTTAAGGAATAATACTCTCTCCGTTCATTTTATGTGATACTGTTTCATTCGATCATGCACATTTTATCCAGCCTTATCATAATATACGGTCGATATCGGGAATTCCGATATCGAGACCTCTATGGTGTTCCGAGCTCGAGAGGCTCGAAGTAGAGTCTGAAGTTCGACCTCAATAAGGCGTACTTCGAGAGAGAACATTGAAGGCCCGTCAAGGCCTACCTCAAAGTTGTGCAAAATCGATGACTGTCATGGAAAAGCGGAAAATTCCCAAGGACACGTGGTTAAGACTGATAAGATAGCACAAATTCGTACTAGGCCGTTATACAATTGTACCAATAGTATTCTTTGTCATAATTAGATATGTACCATATTAGGGTTTTCTCCTCCTATATAAAGCGGACCCCAATCATTTTGTAAAAGAGATAATTAACTGCAATAGAACATTCTACTATGTTTTTCTCGTTTAACGTGATCAACATTACTTGCTTTCTAGGTTAGTTTATATTTTCGCATTTAGTTATAAACATTTTCACAACAAAAATATCTAAGTGTTTGGCACTGCGCGATAAGTGATAATTCTCTTGCATCCATAATCGCCTCCATATTGTTATCTATGGGATTCGACCCCAACCTTGTTGGGTTACTATATTTGACATCGATCGCTTACACTATTTTAAGGTGTAATTTGAGCGTATCACTCACCCCCAAGACGTTCCAGCATCTCCACCTTCTGCTGCAACTGAGTCATTGAAGTGTTATCCTCCGAAGACGGGAGAGGTAGACCATATTCTTTCAAAACAGAGGTTACATGTTTCTCAAGATTGTCCTCGTACTCGTGAGCTCTTGCCAACTCGGATCGAAGATGCCTCAACTCCTTTTCTTTCTTTTCATATAAAGCCTGAGGGACTTCTCCTCATTTGAGAACCTACGCAATTCGGCCTCACAACGACATAGCTTAGTCTTAAACTTGTCGAAGGCCTACAGAGGGAAAAGTTTGATTAGAAAAAATGCGAAAGTATGAAGTTAGAAAAGTTGTATAGCTATTAAAAACATAGAATTGAGCAAAGTCGTTGAGCCTCCTCGAATATTGAGTTTGCATCTGCTGGTTCGTCCTCATCGACCCCAGTAAAGCAAATCTGGAAGGGGTCGTTTTCACTCGAGACTCCGCCTAACTTGGGTGTCTTCAGGTCCTGAGCGTCCCTTCTGGTATTTTCGGAGAAAGATGAAAATGACTGTGAGTGACTTGTTGTCACGGCCTCGGGGAAATCACCTGAGGCGCTCTGATTGGGCAGAGGAGCGTCGAAGCCCACTCTCTTCGGAGAATTTTCGGAGGTCTGAGAAGCAGTTGCCAAGTCAAGTGACGAAGGGCCTTCGTCCCTTTTTTTTTTGGAACTCCTCCCTTAAAGCTATGGTCCTCGGTTCCGGTAGGCTTAACCGCCTCAAAAGGTTTTCTGGTTCTAGTCACCAACGTAGAACCCTCTAGTTCGTTGTCATCATCACCCACGGACCGGCGGATAAATTCAAAGTCCTCGTTGATGACCACATTTTTCTTGCGCCTCCGAGCAGGCTCTGTTTTCCTTTGAGGATCCTCGCTCTTCTAGGATCTTTTTCTCTTATTATCTTTCTTTGGATTCAAAGCCGAAGAACCTCCTCCCCAGGGAGGGCGGCGGCCTTATCTCGAAGAACTTGCCAATACCTGCAACAGAGAAGTCAGGTCATGCGAAGAAAGGTATTTTTTTACTAAAGAAGAAGTATTAAAACATGTACCACAGTGCTTCGCCTCCCACATGCCCTTCGACAAGTCCAACCACTTGCATTTGTCGTATGTCGAAGTAGCTGCCAGTTTGCGAGCCTAGTTCTCGACGTCGAGGACCGTATCAGGCATCCGCGGGACCGCTAAGAGAAAGGAAAGGGAACAGTCACTCAAAGTATAGCAAAAATAATGAAAGGAATATAAAGCATCACATTTTACTCACGCGTGAAGTTCCATTTCTCGGGGAACGGAAGAAACTCCAAGGGAATGACGTCAATGGTCCTCACTCTAATGAACCCGCTCATCCAGCCTCGATCCATGCTCTCGTCATTTCTAGCAAGAAGGATTTGGTATACCAACGTTGGAGCTTGATTAAACCTCGAAAATGTTGAGGTCAATACAATCGAATGAGGTAGCTGAGAGTGAATTCGATCCCAGCCTTTTCAACAAAAAACCTCATCATTAACACGATCCGCCAGAAGGACGGATGGATACGGGCCGGGGTAACTTGGTACCTTTGGAAGAACTCGAGCACGAGTGGGTCGAGGGGACCTAATGTAAAGGGATATGTATACACAGTCAGAAACCCCTCTACGTAGGTCGTAATATCCTCTTCACGAGAGGGTATTTGCAGAACGACATCTCCCCCCCCCCCCCCCNTCTCAAAGGGGTTTTTGCGAAACCCCACCCCCCCCCCCCCCCCCCATCTGAATTCTCTCCTCACAGCTTCGAGGTGTCTCTCCTCGATTGATCTTATATACCTCGAGGCATTTTTTCGACGACTAGGGACATCGGGGGGTTTCTCTATATTAAAGTCCTTCTTCAAGGAAAAGTTGTTCGGAATAATCTCATTGAGCGCCGGTGGTTTGCCGCCGGCCGGCCAGGAAGTAGAAGTAGAGGTTCCTTCTTTCTGAGGAACGGATTTGGAGGTTCCTTCTTTCTGAGGAACGGATTTGGATGTTTTAGCCATGATTTCTTTAGGAAAAGAAGGAAGAGATGGAAACATCGATGCTACTTTGAACTGATACGACGGAAGAACTGGTGGTGAAAGGGAAGTTTATAGAAGAAAATGGTTGTCGCAGAATGATAAAGTTCTTAATGTGGGGGTGGGGGG
>ML280433.1:0-47500 GCA_005239495.1 Nicotiana undulata
ACTTCTCATTGAATCTCATGTTCCGCTGCGTTTTTGGGGCGATGCAGTTCTCACAGCTTGTTAATTGGTTAATCAGATGCCTTCATCTCCCATCCAGAATCAGTTCCCGCATTCGGTGTTGTTTCCTGAGTCACCCTTATACTCTCTTCCCCCTCGTGTTTTTGGGAGCACTTGTTTTGTACATAACTTAGCCCCAGGGAAAGATAAATTATCTCCTCGTGCTCTCAAGTGTGTCTTCCTTGGTTATTCTCGTGTTCAGAAAGGATATCGTTGCTACTCACCTGATCTTCGTAAGTATCTTATGTCAGCTGATGTCACATTTTTTGAGTCCAAACCGTTCTTTACTTCTTCTGATCACCTTGATATATCTGAGGTCTTACCAATACCGACCTTTGAGGAGGTTTCTATAACTCCTCCTTCACCTTCCGCCACAGAGGTCTTACCCATTCCAACTATTGGGGAGTCTAGTGTGGCTCCTCCTACATCCCCAGCCACAGGAACACCACTCTTGACTTATCATCGTCGTCGGCACCAAGCATCCGGCCCTACTGATTCTCGCCCTGCACCTGATCATGCTCCTGCTGCGGACCTGTCTCTTCCTAGTACACCGATTTCACTTCGGAAAGGTATACAGACCACTCTTAATCCTAATCCCCATTATATCGATTTAAGTTATCATCGTCTGTCATCACCCTATTATGATTTTATCTCTTCTTTGTCCTCTGTTTCTATCCGGAAGTCTACAGGTGAAGCATTGTATCATCTAGGATGGAGACATGCTATGACTGACGAGACGACTGCTTTACATACGAGTGATACTTGGGAGCTCGTTCCTCTTCCTTCAGGTAAATCTACTGTTGGTTGTCGCTGGGTATATGCCGTCAAGGTTGGTCCGGATGGAAAGATTGATCGCCTTAAGGCCCGACTTGTTGCCAAGGGATATTCTCAGATATTCGGGCTCGATTACAGTGATACCTTCTCTCCCGTGGCTAAGGTAGCATCGGTTCATCTTTTTCTATCCATGGCTGCTGTTCGCCATTGGACTCTCTATCAGCTGGACATTAAGAATGCTTTTTTGCACGGTGACCTTGAGGATGAAGTTTATATGGAGCAACCATCTGGGTTTGTTTCTCAGGGGGAACCTCATGGACTTGTATGTCGCTTGCTCCTTTCACTTTATGGTCTAAAGCAGTCTCCTCGAGCCTGGTTTGGTAAGTTCAGCACAGTTATCCAGGAGTTTGGCATGATTCGGAGTGAAGCTGATCACTCTGTGTTTTATCGGCACTCTGCTTCGAGTCTCTGTATTTATCTGGTAGTCTATGNATCGCTCAGTATAGCTCAGGTATTGCGATATCACAACGGAAGTATGCCTTAGACATTCTTGAGGAGATAGGAATGATAGGTTGTAGACCGATTGACACTCTGATGGATCTGAATTCTAAACTTCTGCCAGGACAGGGGGAGCCGCTTAGCTATCCTACAAGATATAGGCGACTGGTTGGTAAACTAAATTATTTCACAGTGACCAGACCTGACATTTCCTTTCATGTGAGTGTTGTAAGTCAGTTTATGGATTCTCCGTGTGATAGCCTTTGGGATGCAGTTGTCCGCATTCTTCGGTATATAAAATCGGCTCCAGGCAAAGGGTTATTGTTTGAGGATCGAGGTCATGAGCAGATCGTTGGTTACTCAGATGCTGATTGGGCAGGATCACCTTCTGACAGACGTTCTACGTCTGGATATTGTGTTTTAGTAGGAGGCAATTTGGTGTCTTGGAAGAGCAAGAAACAAAATGTAGTTGCTCGATCTAGTGCAGAAGCAGAATATCGAGCAATGGCTATGGCAACATGTGAGCTAATTTGGATCAAACAATTGCTCAAGGAGTTAAAATTTGGAGACATCAGCCAGATGGAACTTGTGTGCGATAATCAAGCTGCCCTTCATATTGCATCAAATCCGGTGTTCCATGAGAGGACTAAACACATTGATATTGATTGTCACTTCATCAGAGAAAAGATACTCTCAAGAGATATTGCTACAAGATTTGTGAAGTCGAATGATCAGCTTGCTGATATTTTCACCAAGTCCCTCACTGGCCCTCGCATTAGTTATATATGTAACAAGCTCAGTACATTTGATTTATATGCACCAGCTTGAGGGGGAGTGTTAGTTTAGTAGTCAAATAGGGTTAAATAACCTTAACCTCAATCCTATATGTATTAGGAGTAGGACATGTATTATCTATATATAGGGCTCATTGTATCATTGTATTGAGTGAATAATAGATTATTTTCTCCCGTGCTTTCTCACAGTTCCATTCACAACTCTGTCCAAGAGTTGAATGATGAAAGCTGTCCAGTTGATCTGCTTTCCCCTATACAAACACTCCATCAAGGTGAGGTCCATATAATTGGTGATGTGCCTTCTTTCTTGCCTGGGCAGCAGGAACTTGATGAAAAATTCAAAGAATAGCTTATGCTGGGGCCGCATTTCACTCTTGAACACCGGTCTGGGCTCAGCCTCCTCCTCATTCTCACAAAAGAATCTGGTGATGTTGAGAGCTGAGGCCATTCCATCAAGACTAGGCCATCTTTGCCTAGTGTAATCATCGTAGCCTTCAACAGGTATGTTCAGAATCTCACCTAGTTCCTTTGCATCAAAAGTGATCTGTATTCCCTTGACTGTGGAAGTAACCCTGCCATCTTTCACGACTGCATTACCCATGAACTCCTTCCACCCCTGCATATCTAGTGTGTCCAGTAGGTATCGCATACTAGGTTCCTCGAGATCTTTCAATAATTTTCCCTTCAAAATTGTCCTCTTGCTGAACATTGTGACTCTATCAGGCTCCTCACCAACTTCCTTCTCATCTCCTCCACTCCACTCTCTATCTTCTTCTTCAACAACTGACACTTTCTTTGCCTTGGACCTGGACCTTTTAGTAGTTCTTGAGGGTGTGGCAGACACAACAGCTGACTTCTTTGAAGAAACCTTAGCCTTTTTAGGTTTGGGTGTCTTGACCACAACAGGAGCAGGCTGCTCCTCATGTTGGACCAGCTCCAACGATTCATCATCCACATCAACAGCCTCAACATGCTCTCCTACTTTGGCTTTACCCTTTGCAGCTTTCTTTTTCCTGCTCTATCTTAGAGCCTTTTCTAATTCTTCTTCTTGTCGTTGTACAACACTCCTAGTAGCACTCACCTTTGGGGCAGGAGCATCAACATACACTTGAGCTTTTCGTTTCTTGTAAGAAACAGGTGATTTAGCTTTTCTGGACTTGAGAGATCTTCTCTTTTTGGGATTGTATTAGTCTCCCAACCTCTGCAGCATCCCTGCTAGTGTTTCCTCTATAGATGAAACAGGTTCATCTATACCCTGTCTCAAGCTCTCCAAACCTGCTGTTGCTTCCTCAGCAACATTTCCCCCTAAATCTGTGACATTTTCTCCAACATGCTCATGAACGGAACCACAAATAGCCAAGGGGGTTCTGTCCTCCCCAGATACCCTTACAAAACCTCCGTCTCCCTCACTCTCAAGAATCTTTTCTCTTCCTAATTTTCTACGCCTATCCGGTACTGCAACATCAACAACGGACCCAACCAACACAAACCTGTTCTCAGTAGTAGCAGGTTCAGAACTAACCTCAAGATTTCCTTGCTCAGAACTGGATGAACCGAGTGCTTCATCCTCATTGGCTGATTTGAACGATTCACTTGATGATTCAGACTCATTCTCCTATCCAGCCTGTAGAATTTCCTCCAAGAATCTTGCACGAGACCTAGAGGCAATAGTTTTTCTGGCAAGAACTTTCACACGACGAGCCCTGGGGGCTAGGTTAGGGTTAGGTATGGGTTCAAGAACTGGGGGATTTTTAGGGGTTAAGGATATCTCTGGAGATTGAGAGCTATACACGGATGGAGAATTAGAATCAGACTCATAAAGTCCTCCATCATAATCATGATTTTGTGATGAAGAAGATGAAGATGCAGGAGGTGGTGACGACATTGTTATGAACGTTTTAGCAAAGACGAAAGGTCGATCAGTTTTGGTTTGAGAGAGGTGAGATGAACTTGGTTCGACAGTTTAGTTATGAAGAGGGGAGTAATGATGACACTTTTATAAGATGTGGCTGAGAATTTTATAACGGGCAAAGTATTTACTCAAGTGGAAGTCTAATCGATGCAGGACTGACATTGATTAGACAGTTACAAACCCCCTAAAAACTAGGCTAATTAAGTAGAGACGGGACTTCTTGAAACTGGTTCAATTTGGATAAGTACTAGGAATCTGAATTGAACCAAATGTGGATAGAGTCCTGCTCATGTATGACTGTAATTAATTTAATAAGTATATGGAGATGAGTACGTACCATGTCAGTCAGATGAACCAGAATGGATGAACCAGGTTCATCTTGTTAAAATCTTTAATTTGCCTCAATTTACAAAGATAGAGAAATATCATTAGCACCAAGGGAATCATATTAATACATGGCAATAAAGACATGATACTGAGTAATGCTTAGTCTGGTTAAGTACCTAAGTTAAAATTTCTAGCCAATTTTTTTCTCTTCATTTTTCATTTTTTTTCATTTTTGTTTTTCTAATTAGGTGATCTTAATTATCCCTAATTCAAGCCTGTTTCGCTCAAAATTCTCCCTACTCAGTGCTTTAGTGAAGATATCTGCAATTTGCTTGTCAGTAGCACAAAATTCGATTGAGATCATTCATTTTTCATAGTTATCCCTTAGGAAATGGTGCCTAACATCTATGTGCTTAGTTCTCTTATGATGAACCATGTTCTTGGNTATCAACATATCCTATAAGGTCGAATTACTACCTTTAGGATACCAAAGGCACAAATTAGTGGTGCCTTTCAGATATCTCAAAATTCTCTTCACTGCAGTTAGGTGGGATTCCTTTGGATTTGCCTGAAACCTAGCGCACAGCCTTACACTAAACACAATATCAGGTCTACTGGCAGTGAGATATAATAGAGACCCAATCATCCCTCTGTATAACTTCTGATAAACAGATGAACCAGGTTCATCCACATCCAATTTTGTGGTTGTGGCTATGGGTTGTCTATTTCCTCTGAGTCGTCCATTTTAAACTTCTTTAGCAGTTCTTTCACATACTTTTGTTGAGGGATCATTGTTCCATTGAGGTTTTGCTTGATTTGCAGGCCGAAGAAGAAGTTTAGCTCACCCATCATACTCATCTCAAACTGGCTCCCCATAAGTGTAGCAAATTCCTTATTCAGTTTTTCAGAAGTTGCCCAAAATATAATATCATCCACATATATTTGTACAACAAGGAGTTCTTTACCCTTTTCCTTTAAGAACAAGGTGCTGTCAATTTTTCCTCGTTTGTACCCATATTCTAGCAGGAATTTTGATAGCCGCTCATACCATGCTCTAGGTGCTTGTTTGAGACCATAGAGAGCTTTGTCAAGTTTGTATACATGTTCAGGTGACTCCTTGCTTTCAAAACTTGAAGGCTGTTTGACAAATACATCTTCCTTCAAATAGCCATTGAGAAAGTCACTCTTAGCATCCATCTGATGGAGAGTGAATTCCATATGTGTAGCAAATGCTATAAGAAGTCTGATTGCCTCCAGTCTTTCCACAGGGGAAAATGTATCATCATAGTCTATTCCTTATTCTTGACTATACCCTTGAACAACCAGTCTGGCCTTTTTTCTTGTAACAGTTCCATCCTCATCGAGCTTGTTCCTGAAGACCCACTTTGTGCCAATCACTGATCTGTCTAGTGGACTGGGTACCAAGTGCCATACTTGACTTCTTTCAAACTGATTCAGCTCCTCTTTCATGGTATTTACCCAATCATCATCTTGTAGGGCTTCACCAATGTTCTTTGGTTCGATTAAGGATAGGAAGGCATCAAACGCACACCGATTTTTCAAGGAGGCTCTTGTTTTGATTCCGGATGACAAATATGTTATGACATTCTCAAGAGGAGGAGAACTTTGATATCTGTGTGGTTTGAGCACCAATTGTTCACTTCTGGATGATTCTATGGTGTCTTGGTGTTGTGGAACAGGATCAGGGCCAAGATTCACATGTTGAGTTCCCCCTGTCATGTTGCTTGGGTTAGTTGGACCTGGTCCATCACCTGTTCCATCTTCCATGGCTGCTTCAATGTGTTTACTGCTTCTCACCAGTCCAAGCTCCTCATCTTCTGGTTCCTATCTCTCAGAAAGAGTGTTAGTTTCATCAAAGACAACATGCACACTCTCTTCCACACACATAGTTCTTTTATTGTACACTTTATAGGCTTTGCTATGTGATGAATATCCCAAGAATACTCCCTCATCACTTCTGGGATCAAATTTACCTAGGGAATCTTTGCCATTATTGTGTACAAAGCATTTGCATCCGAAAGCCCTAAAATGGGATATGTTGGGCTTTCTCCCTTTAAGTAATTCATAAGGAGTCTTCTCTACTAGTGGACTGGTCATACATCTATTGATTATATAGCAAGTAGTATTTATTACTTCTGCCCAGAAGCTGTGTGGTAGTTTGCTAGACAGAAGCATGGTTCTTGCCATGTCTTCAAGAGTTCTATTATTTCTTTCCACAACCTCATTTTGTTGTGGGATTCTTGGGGCAGAAAAGTTGTGATTGATACCATGTTCATCACAGAACTCATCAAACTTTGCATTCTCAAATTCAGTGCCATGGTCAGATCTTATTGATGCTAGTTGATGTCCTAACTGATTTTGAGTTTTCTTAACAAATGTGATGAACATATCAAATGCTTCATCCTTAGATGCCAGAAATAAGGTCCACGTGAACCTTGAGTAATCATCAACTAACACCATCACATATTTCTTACCACCTCTGCTCAGAGTTCTCATTGGACCACACAAATCCAGATGAACCAGTTCCAACGTCCTGGTGGTACTAATCATTTTATTACTTTTGAATGAGGATCTTACTTGCTTCCCCCTTGCACATGCCTCACAAACTTTGTCTTCTTTGAACTTAATGTTAGGGAGTCTCACCACTAAGTCCTTAGAGACTAATTTGTTAAGCTTATTTAGACTTGCATGTCCAAGTCGTTTGTGCCAAAGGAGGGGATCACTGTCCAAAACACTTAAGCAAGTAAGTTCATTTTCAGACAGTGTGGACAAGACTATGACATAGATATTATTAATTCTCTTTCCCTGCAAAACAATCTTGTCAGTAAGTAAGTTAATCACAAAACATTTTGTGGAAGTGAAAGCAACCAGGTTACCTCTGTCACACAATTGTGACACACTGATCAGGCTGTATTTCAAGCCATCTATCAAGTACACATGTTCGATGGAACGTGTGTCATCCTTACCTACTTTGCCAACCCCTATAATTTCACCTTTCTTTCCATTTTCAAAGGAGATATTTCCTCCTTTGAGGTTTTCAAGTGAAAGGAACTGTTCCTTGTTCCCCGTCATATGCTTTGAGCAGCCACTATCCAAAAACCAAATTTGACTGCTTCCTCTCACTTGTACCTACAAAAAAGAAATCAAGGGTTAGTTTTAAGAACCCAAACTAGTTTGGGTCCTTTTCTATGAGAGAATGGATGAATTAAATTTATTCTGGCCCAATTTGGTAGACAATTTTTCTTTTTAACAAACCTCTCATTTTTTCGACTGGCCTGCTCTCTTACAGTGCACTCAATTTTGAAGTGGCCAGTCTTACCACAGTGGGTGCATATTTTATTTTCAGGAAGAGTGAGATACTTGCTTTTGGGATCCCACTTAGGCAATTGATTCCCAAAGCCAAGCCCTCTCCGGTTGCTACTGTGATTCTCTTGAAGTCATGTCAAGGCATCAGAGGATTTATTCCATTTACAAGTTTGATTTAAATTCATGTTTGACTTTTCCAAGTTCTTCTTTAAGTGTTCTTATCTGTTCATCCTTGGCATACATCTTATATTTTAGTTTTTCCATATTTTCTTCCAACATGATATGAGAATGATCAACAACCTTTTTACTGGATCCTAGCTTCAGTTTTAAGTTTTTAGATTTTAGCTCTAGAATCTCAGTTTCAAGTGGATGAACCTGGTTCAACAGGACAGTGTTTTTCTTTTCAGATTCACTTACTCTGATTTCCAGGTTCATGCATTTTGCTTTTAGCATTGCACATTCTTTAGAGAGTTGTTCCTTCTCTTTGGTTGTTTCTTCGGAATCATCCATGAAATCAAGTAGCAACTCAGAGAGTTTTTCCTTAGATAGGAACTTTATTTTGTTTTTAAGATGGGAGATACTTACCTCTGGTTCTTCATGTGATTCCTCATCAGATTCTCCAATTGCCATGAGCGCCTGATCTTCAGTCTCACCATCTTCTGATTCTTCATCTGAACTTTCCCCCCAAGCAGCAACCATAGCTTTTGTTGTGGTTTTCTTGGGTTGGACCAGTTCCTTCTTTTATATCTCTCTTTTTTCCATTCCAATTCCCACTGAGGGCAATTTTTGATAAGATGGTCAGTTTTTCCACACTTGTATCATCCTTCGTTGGTTGGCCTTTCTGGAGCTTTAGCTTTGTTGTAATTTCCTCCTCTAGAGATTCCCTTCTTCCTTATGAGAAAATTTCTGAATTCTTTGGTAATCATGGCCATCTCATCTTCCTCTAGATCTGCTCCCTCAGTGATCCTCAGTGCTAGACTCCTCTCCTTATTTGGACCATCCATCTTCATTGTCTGCCTTCAGAGTTCATAATCAGTAAGGTTTCCAATTAACTCGTCCAATATGAGAGTTGCCATATTTTTGGATTCCTGGATAGCAGTAATCTTGCTTTCCCAGGAGATTGGAAAAACCCTTGTCAGGATTTTTTCTACCCTATCTTCTTCAAGAATGACTCTCCAAGAGAGTTGAGTTCATTTGTTAAGGTTGTGAACCTTGTGTACATCTCTTGGATTGTCTCACCTTCCTTCATAGTAAAGTTTTCATACTGAGAGTATAGTAGAGTACCTCTTGATCTTTTTACCTGAGGTGTTCCTTCATGGGCTACTTGCAAGGTATCCCAGATCTCTTTGGCAGTGGTGCAGCTTTGGATTCTTCTATACTCATCTGGACCTAGCCCACACACTAGCCACTTTTTGTCCTTTGCATTCTTCTCCCATTTCTTCAGATCCTCAGCAGTGCAGTCAGCTCTAGTTTTTGGTACATCTACACCTTCATCACTTTTCTTCATGGTAGCTAGAGGACCATCAGTGACTATGTCCCAGAGTTCATAGTCTTCTCCGATAAGGTGATGCCTCATCCTGTTCTTCCACCAAGAGTAATACTGGCCATTGAAGAGTGGTGGCCTTGCAGTTGATTGACCCTCCCAGTTTCCAGGTGGTGCACTCATTTTGATNATTTGTGTGGTGTCTAATTTTTCGAGTGCTGTCTTAGTAGAAGAACCTGGTTCTTTTCTTTGAGTTCCAAATTGTTGATACCCAATTTTTCCTCAAATTATTTTCAAACTGGTATATAAGCTTTCAAAATCACTCTTTGCAATAATGAGTATTTTTCCTAATTTTTTCATATTTTATCTAAATTATTTCCCTATTTATTTAATATTGTATATTTTTATAATTTATAAATTGTGCTCTAAAATAATTTCAAAATACTTTCCAGTTTAGTACGTCATTTATAATCACTTTTTATTCATTAAAATCCAATTATTTCGTAAATTGGCCAATTGGGTCTTACTTAATTTCAATTACAATAATTTTGCAAATATAGCCCAATTGAACATTATGTATTATTTTAATTCCGAACTTATGCATTTTTACACTCAATTTTATTTAATTACTATAATTTTATCTATTTAAACTCAATTTCATTTTTGTACAAGTATTGGTTGTTTATTTAATTACTTATCTATTTTTGGGGTATTTAATATTTAGCCATTTATTATTTAAAATCTAGCGTAATTAACCCCAGACCAAACCCAATTAAATCCCCAACCCAGATCACAAACATCCCAACCCAAAACTCATCAAATAACCCGACCCAGTCCCAGGCCAATCTGAGCCCTTGATCAGATCAGATCAACGGCCCAGATTTTTATTACCTAAATTAAATTAATTCTTCGTCTTCTCCGATGGCCTTCACCTCCGGCCACTTCCAGGCTCACCTCCTTCGACCACCGGCCACTACGAAGCCTCATCTCTCCGATCTTCTCAGCCCCTAGGACATCCATGGGTTCCAGCCATGCCGAACCACCACTGGAAGCCCTGCCTGGGTTGTTTCCGGCCTTTCTCCGATGGGTTTTGACTCGATGATGTTCTAATCACCATGGTTCCCGAGTTTCACAGCCAGGTTATCCCTATTTTTTCTGGTTTCTTATGAAACCCTAACTTCGACCTAAACCTTTCAAAATCCTTTGTATTTTAACGATTTTGACTCACTTCTTCATGTTTTAAACCTTTCTTTACTCAATCTTTACAAACGTTCCAGTTTTAAGCATCTTGGCATCCTATTTAAAACTAGGGTTTCTCGACCCTGTTCTCAGAACGGTTTTGCTATGATTTTAAAACATCTCTACTATGTTTTGAGCTATTATCTCCTGATTTTATGTTATTCGAACCATTAACCCTAAGTGTTTTGGGTTGTTCTCTACTACTCGACTATGCATTTGTGTGTTCCTGCTTTGATTCATTATTTCGACCTTCAATTCCTGCTATCCAATGAGTACCTCTTCCTGTTTAATCACATGACTGTTATTCAAATGCTTGATGATTTCTGCTGGTTGCTTACTTGTTTTATATTGATCTTTTGCGAAAACCCTATGCTTGCAATATTTTCCTTAAATACACGGTCCCATATATTCTCCCTGTAATTATGTACCATGTTTGAATTATTTCTATATTTACGTGATGCCTTCCTTAAATTACATGGGATTCCATGTGATTACAATGGAATCCGAGATCCTCTTGAGTGATTTGTCAAACTAATGCCCTATAAATACACGGTTGGTTCGATTTCCCTTAATTACACTATGTATTTGGCCTTGTTTGTGCACTATGTGGTCTCTTTGCCCTAATTAGCCTTATTGAACTGATTTCCTTTCCTTATTTACCTTGACTGTACCATTTGAACTAGGCTCCTTAATTAAAGGAGCCCAGTTGGCTTAATTGACACTAATTGATTGTATTTCCATTCTTTGCCTATGTACTACTTGTCTTCAATAGCTATATATACCCCTGTCTTCTCTCTTTATAAACACTCAGAACGCACTCACAAGGGAGACACTCCAGACTCTCTTGATTCACACAGATATCTACACTGTTCTTGTGTGCTCTTTCTTGCTGAAGCTCTTTGGCTCTATTTGCTGCTCTCTATTCTTGCCTATTATTAGCCGGCTATAAGCCACGGCTAATAATACTATCACTTTGCTCTCTTCTATTTTTTCCCTCTTACTGGTATGTCCTAATTAATCTTCAAGTCTCCAATCAATGTGTTTATTATTATTGTTTCAGTTCATTATCTTCCTGATTTTCTTCTATTTATGCGTCTACTACTCAACATGCAATTGAATCTTTGTTTAGTACTTTACCATGTCTGGTCTCTTCTGACTTGCCTGCTAAATTTGTAATACAACTATTGCCTATTCCTAACTTCCACTTGCTATGCCTGTATTCTATTGCTATATACTGTCATGCCTATACTTTACCACTCCCTCACTCCCCTGATACCTTGCACTTTGTATGCTCTTCTAGCTGTTGTTTATCTTACCTGTTATAATGGCTCCTGTTAATGTCCAGTATTTTGTCCAAGCTTGACAATTTCTTAATCCCCTGAATCTTTTGATTTTGGGTAGTCATGCTTCAATGAGCTTTCATAAGTCTCTGTATCTCCTTTAGCATTATGTGATCTACTTGTTCCCTTTCCCCTATTTGTGTTTTTTGAACTCTGCATACTTACTGATTTATGACCATTCTACTATTTCCTTTCAAACTAATTTTACATAAAGGATCTTTCCATTATTCTCTGAAGTCATGTTATTTCAAAATTCCTTCTCAAACTTAACTCTCTTTAACTACTCCTTCCTGCACTTCACACTACTCTTATACCTCTAGGATCCACCCCCCTTAGTGTGAGAATTGCTTAGGGACCTTGAGTTCCCTCTGAACTTTGACACACTGAGGCAGGTAATTCTACACTGCACCTATCTCATCATTGGTAATTGTTGGGTGCTGGTATTGTCCAGGGCCCTTACAAGGACCTTTGGGAGCTTTGCCGCACCCAGGCTGTGTAAGGCTATGAGGCTCAAAGGGGGTGAGGCTGGAAGGTCGGGCCTGTTTGAAGGTTCTCTATAGAATAACTTCTTATTTTTCTCTTTGCAATTATTGTAATTCATTTGCTATGGCCTGTAATAATTTGTAAATGAACTATTGGGATTGGATAGTGAATATGAGAGGGAATTATGCATGTTTAGTGTAGTATGGGTAGAAATCATGACTTAGGCTTCATTTTCTATGTGCGCAATAGTATCATGCCTAGGACATGCACTTCATATATTAGAAATCTTGTTTTAGGTCTTTTACTTTCAGCATGTTATAACACTCTCTTCATGATTTCTGATCAATTAATAACAAGCAAAATAACTGCCACAAGGTCATTGCTGCATTTTCATCTTAGAGACCATGTTTTAGGGAACCTCTATGCGCATTAGACATCCTGTTGTTTAAGGTCTTATATTTCTCTGAGTTGCAATCGTAAAAACACCTAATTAGCAGGCTTAATTTAATGAAAATATGGTTAAGCTACCTGCAACATTTTTGCCAACGTATATCCCTTAAAATCAGAGTTAACTATGCATGTTCATCTTCTTAAGTAGGCAATGTATACGACGCCTAGGAAAACCTTAGGCCTAATACGCATTAAAACCAAAATAAGTCGTTCAACACTTGGCTGATCTTAAGGCTAATTAGTCTCTTTCGAAATCCTTAAAACCTTGCCGCTTTCACTCTTGTTTTCTGAAGTTCATTCTATTTTTTTTTAAAACTCCTGCTCTGTTCCTAATTACTGATTTTTGAAATTGTGCATTCACTCTTCTTTTTACTAAAACTCCTTTAAACTACTGGTTCTTGTTCTATTTTGAATTATTGGGTTTTAAAGTAAGTCACGCCTGTTCAAAGTACTTTGTCTGTTTTCTTGCTTTACTTTTGATTACTGATTCCCTAAAAGTTATTCATCTCTTTTATTTAAAATTTCCAAAATGTCGCACACTTTTCAACTCTTGATACTGTCCTTAGACTACTGGATTTTTAATCAATCACTCTTCTCTAAACTGTTCTATTTTTAACTGAACTTCCTGTTTATTACTAAGTTTTCCAAAAAGAAAAATCAAACTGTTGAAACCCACTGTTCTCCAACTCAAAAGCCTGTTTTAACTTTGAGACCTTAATTGTGTTTTAAGACGTGCAGCTTACATGTTTACTTGTGGAGGGATCTATGAGCCTATTTCTCTGCCTTTATATGTTCCCTCATATGTGCAGTCCTACTTGTTTTTGTATGTCGCTTAGTATTTTGACCTTTAAACCTAAGGTTTCTGCCTAGTTCCTGCCTTGTAATATTAGTAATCCTAAACACCCTCCAGGACTTATAGGATGGGACGGTTAATGGCACGCAATAAGCTTTCATGACCAATACATGCGCTTTAAATAACCTTACGGGGTGGGAAGGGTAGAATACAGATATAATGACTGGTGCGCTAATACCACATGTAGCCGCCTCCTCGAGGTGTGACATACCGGGTATTGCATTGAAGTGATCCGTATTACTTTAAACCTAGGACAATTCTTTTGTTTATGATATTCCAAAACCTTCAAAGATTTTCATATTTGTTTAAAATCCCCTCTTATGTGAACCTTATTTGTTACTTGCTCATCGTCCAAATTCACAAAACTTATTGGCTAGGACCCACAGTTGTGGATCTTGAGGGGTGCCTAATACCTTTCCCTTGGGATAATTTCAAGCCCTTACCCAATCTCTGGTAACGCGAACTAGTTCCTGAGTTATCAACTCTAGGTGCCCTAACGCACCATAAAAATCGTTAGGTGGCGACTCTTCCTTAAACCTCTTCCTTTAAGGAGTTGTCCAGAATGTCATCAACCTGATCTCTCCGTACCTAACCCATGAGATAGAAAAAGGGGGCGCGACACAACTTTTACTGTTGCGGAATAATAAATGCAGTAAAGTAAAAACACAGAGATTTTTACGTGGAAAACACCTGGATCAAAAGGTGAAAAAACCACGACCTACTCCTCAGTAGTTTTTTCACAAACTCTTCACTACAACTCTGAGCCAAACATCATTTACAAAATAAACTCTTTTGTAAACCTAGGACTAAATCTAATCCCTTTGTAGCAACCTAGCCTCTAGCTAATTGCGACAAGCTTCAAGTTAACTCTAACTTGAACAGTATGTACCTATTACAATTGCTTCTAATAAAGTTGAAAAGATACAATATTAAATCACTTACTACAACCAACTAGACTCAATAAATAAACAGATGAAACTGGTTCTTCTAGCTGGTCTGTAGCCTTTTTGTCGCACAAGGATTCTTCTTGCAAAATATCTCTGGGAATTTTGCTTTTAATTCTTGTTCTACTTCTGCCTTTGTGCGATCAATTATTCAGTAGGAATACTTTAACATTATATAGCGCCAGAAGTTGAGATGTTCTTGTTTAATTCCGATGCAACTCTTCCTTAGTGGAAGAGTTTGTATTAAACTCAACTTCCTTCCTTTGTTACTATCCTTGCTGAATTCGAACTCTAACCTCTTATCAATTTGCAACCTTTTTGCTTTAGGAGACAACCTCTTAGTTCCCAAATAATTCACATAACATGTTATCTCCTACGCATGGACTCTTCGCGTGCCAATGAGTCTGTTTCACTATGATAGCCTGATGGACCTGGTTCAACTTGGTAGATATTTGTTAATCTTCAAAACCATGCAGTGACTTGGGTCAACACTTCACCTTTGACCAGATTGACCCAGAAGGGTGTTTCGTTCATATGGTCCGATGAATGTGAGGAGAGCTTTCAGAAGCTCAAGTCAGCATTGACCACAACTCCAATTTTGGTTTTGCCTACTGGTTTGGGTTCTTATACAGTCTATTATGATGCTTCTAGAGTTGGTTTGGGAGTGGTATTGATGCAGGACGGTAGGGTGATTGCTTACGCTTCGATACAGTTGAAGGTGCACGAGAAGAACTACCTAGTGCACGATCTTGAGTTAGATGCCATTGTTCATGATTTAAAGATTTGGCGGCATTACTTGTATGGGGTACAGTGTGAGATTTTCACTAACCATCGTAGCATGCAGTACTGTTGAGGCAGAAGAATTTGAATTTGCGGCAGAGGAGATGGTTAGAGCTTCTCAAGGATTATGACCTTACTATTTTGTATCATCCGGGGAAGGCCAATGTAGTGGTCGATGCCTTGAGTTGCAGAGCCGGGATTTTGGGGAGTCTAGCATACCTTTCAGCAGCAAAGCGACCTTTAGCACTTGATGTTCAGGATTTAGCGGGTCAGTTGGTGAGATTGGATTTGTCAGACCCTCCGCGGGTATTAGCTAGCATGGCTTTCTGGTCTTCTTTTTATGATCAGATTAGAGCTCGCCAGTAGGGGTGTTCATGGTTTGGTTTGGATCGATTTTTCCCCTAAAAAGAAACCAAACCAAGTAAGTCGGTTTTTCAAATATTCGAACCAAACCAAACCAATTAAGTCGGTTTTTTCTCGATTCAGTTTATGTCAGTTTTTTGTTTTTTTTGGTTTTTTCGGTTATTTGTCGGTATTTTCTTAAATATAAGATATACACTACCAAACACATATTCCGGCGACCACATTTTTAACGTGACACTATCAAATCAATTTCCCTTTGATAAACCTATTATTTACTAAAATATATTGATGATAATTAAATCAAATAGTGACGAATAATTTAAGAACTCAGTTAAAAATATTTTTGTTTTAACATGAAGTGGATTCTTACACTTAACAAAAGAAAACTACCAATCAAACTAGAATATAAAGGTAAAGAATTGTACTAAAAGTGCAAGCGATTAACATTCACCATAAAGTTTTTGAAACTTTGTATAAAAATATACATATATATAGGTATAATAATAAATTTGAAATAGCTATTCCTATAGTCGGTTTGGTTCGGTTATTTTTTTATTAAAACCAAGACAAAACCAAATTTGATCGGTTTTTAAAATTCAAAACCAAAACCAAAACCAAACCAAACCAAAAAGTATCGGGTTTTTTGGTTGGTTTGGTTTGGTTTTCGGTTTGGTTCGGTTTTTTGGATTTTTATGAACACCCCTACTCGCCGATATGATGACCGGCACTTGTTAGTTCTTCAGGATAGGGTCCGTCGAGGTGATTCCAGGGATGTGACTATTGGTGATGACGGTGTTATGAGGATTCAGGACCGTATTTGCGTGCCCAATGTGGATGGTATTCGAGAGTTGATATTAGTGGAGGCTCACAGCTCGCGGTATTCTATTCATCCGGGTGCCGCGAAGATGTATCAGGATCTGAGACAGCAGTACTGGTGGAGGCGGATGAACAGAGATATTGTTGAGTATGTAGCATGGTGTCTCAACTTCCAGCAGGTCAAGTATGAGCACCAAAGACCAGGTGGATTACTTTAGAGTTTAGATATTCCGGAGTGGAAGTAGGAGCGGATTACTATGGACCTTGTAGTTGGATTTCCTCGGACTTCGAAGGGGTTTGATGCTATTTGGGTCATTGTGGATAGATTGATCAAGTCCGCGCATTTCATTCCTGTCAGTACTACTTATACTTCAGAGCAGTTAGTTGGTATTTACATTAAGGAGATTGTCCGGTTGCATGGAGTTTCAGTTTCTGTTATTTCTGACAGAGGTACTAAGTTCACATCTCAGTTTTGGAGGGCCGTACATAAAGGTATGGGTACTTATGTATAGTTAAGCACTCCATTTCATCCGCAGACCGACGGGCAGTCGGAACAAACTATTCAGATTTTGGAGGATATGTTACGGGCTTGTGTGATTGATTTTGGTGGTTCATGGGATCAATTTCTGCCACTAGCAGAGTTTGCATATACTAATAGCTACCAGTCCAGTATTTAGATGGCCCCGTATGAGGCCTTATATGGTAGGAGGTATAGATCTCCGGTTGGTTGGTTCGAGCCTGGTGAGGCTACGTTATTAGGCACAGATTTGATACAGGATGCGTTGGAAAAGGTGAAGTTGATTCAAGAGCGACTTCGCACGGCGCAGTCTAGACAGAAGAGTTATGAGGACCGGAAGGTCCGGGATGTGTCTTTTATGGAAGGTGATAAGGTACTGCTGAAGATATCACCCATGAAGGGTGTTATGAGGTTCGTAAAGAGAGGAAAGCTGAGTCCTCGGTTTATTGGTCCTTTTGAGGTACTTCAGAAGGTTGGAGAGGTGGCTTACAGACTTGCCTTGCCACCCAGCCTATCGAGTGTTCATCCGGTATTTCATGTGTCGATGCTCAGGAAGTATGTTGGTGACCCATCTCATGTTTTAGACTTTATCATAGTTCAACTTGAGGGTGATGCGTCATATGCGGTAGAGCCAGTAGCAATTTTGGCTCGCGAGGTCAGAAAGTTGAGGTCTAAGGATATAGCATCAGTGAAGGTGCAATGGAGGGGTCAGCCAGTGGAGGAGGCTACTTGGGAGACCGAGCGAGAGATGCAGAGCAAATATCCTCACTTGTTTGAGACTCCAGATATGTTTCTAGACCCGTTCGAGGACGAACGTTTGTTAAAGAGAGGGAGAATATAACGACCCGGTCTGTCGTTACGTAGAACCTACATTATAATTACTGTTATTGACTTGTTATAAGTTGTTTATATTTTTATTGATGTGTTAGAGTTGATAGACTTGAAATCGGAATGGTTGTAGTGAGAGTTTAGTCACTTAGTCTTTAAAAATAACCTTAAAGTTGAAAAAGTCAACAGAGAGTTGACTTATTGGTAAACGACCTCGGAATGTGGATTTTATGGATCGGATAGCTTCGTTAGGTGATTTGGGACTTAGGAGTGTGTTCAGAATATTTTTGTGATGTCCGGTGTAGAATTAGGCTTGAATTGGCGAAAGTTAGTTTTTGGCGACTTCCGGTCGGCAATGGAAAATAGGCTATCGGGGTCGTAATGGAAGTCCGATAGTTGGAACAGGTTTGTAATTCCATTTTGGATATGTACGCAAAATGTCAGGTCAATCGGAGTTGTTTTGGGTAGTTTCGGCATCGTTGGTGGATTGTAGAAATTTCAAAGTTCTTAGGCTTGAATCCGGTGTGATTTTGGTGTTTTGATGTTATATTTAGTGTGTTGAGAGTGAAACTAAGTTTGAATGATCATATGATGTGTTGGTAGGTTTGGTCGAGGTCCCGAGGGACTCGGGTGGGTTTAGGATGGTTAACGGAGTGTGTTTGGCCTTAGAAGATCTGTTGTTGCTGCTGCAATTTCTGTTGTTGGTTTCCTTCTACGCGATCGCGGGAGGATGTTTGCGATCGTGTAGGGTTAACTGGGGGAGGGAAGATTTTTGTCTATCGCGATCGCATGTAGGAGGTCGCGATCGCATAAGTTGAGCAGGTTGTGTAGTACGATCGCGTAGAGTAATTGGGCGGGTGAGGGAGCAGCTGATGGTGCATCGCGATCGCGTGGTCATGGTTGCGATCGCGTAATATTAAATTTTTGGGTAGCTATTTTGTTCTTCGCGATCGTGTGCCTTTTTCCGCGATCGCGATGAATAAAGAACTGGTCAGTATATAATTAAACCCTCCGCGACCAATGCCCACTTTTCACCATTTTTGTACGGAAAGAGAGCTTTTGAGGCGATTTTGAAGAGAGGAAATCAGTGTTCATCATAGAGGTAAGTATTTTGGACCTTAAAACTCGATTATAGGTGATTAAGGAACATAATACCAGTGTTTAATTCATGAAAGTCAGTAGAAAAAGGTGGGGTTAGGGCTTGAGATTATGAGACCTTTAGGGGTCGATTTGAGGGGTCAAACGAACTCCGATTTTAGCATTTTTTATATGTACGGACTCGTGAGATGACGAAGATCATTTTGGTATAAAAATTTCTGATTTCCAAGATGCGGGCCCGGGGGTCAGGTTTTGACCGATTTCGGGTTTTGAGCTAAAATTGCTATTTTTCAATTGGAATTCAGTCCTTAAGCATAATTTGATGATAAAGGTCTGATCTTTATAGATTTGGAGCGCTCAGAGGTTGATTCGAGAGGCAAGCGTATTGCGGAATAGCTTTTCGGGCTAGTTTGAGGTAAGTAATGTCTTTAAATCATTTCCTGAGGGTATGAAACCCCGGACTCTGCACCCTTTCACGGGTTTTGGAATGCAAAAATTGGAACTTTGGAAATATATTCCCTATTTAGGCAACTCTTGAGTTGCGAAACCGATTTTAAAGCATATGCTTAATAGTATTTATATGATTTGGGCTATAAGCCATGTTTGGGGCCTAGTGCCGATCTGTTTACCCCTTGGGGGCTGTTTTTACTATTTTTCCCACTTGATATGTTATAATTTTCACTCAGTCTTTTCTTGATAATAGTTTTGACACTCAGAGTATTTTGATACTATTTATTGAAAATGAAACACTGTTTTTGTGTCAAAAACCCGGTATATTTTTGGCCTGAAGGGCATGTTGAGAGTGTCTGACTGAGTGAGGCTGCGGGCCATTATTGTGAGGATATTGTGATATGAGAGAGGCCAAGAGCCAATATTGTGAGTGATTTATGACATGATGTAGCTTGTTATAGCGCTTGGGCTGTAGGAGCCCCTACGGAGTCTGTACACACCCCCAGTGAGCGCAGGTACCTAATGAGTGATGTTGCTCGCGTGGCTGATACTGAGTGATTGTGTGGTTGCCTGATGGGCTAATATTGAGTGACTGTGAGGTTGCCTGATGGGCTGACACTGAGATTGTTATGATGATTTTGGCCCGAGGGGCAGATTTATGATAAATTTTACCGAGTTTTTGACTACGATTCACTTTGTTTTTCAAACTGATTTTACTGAGAGTTTTACTGAGGTATATTGATATATACTTGTTTCAAAGGATTTCTGGAAAACGGTTTTCGAACTTATGTATTTGATGAATACTTATGGTGACTTGGTGATTTACTGTTTTTGTGAATTGGTGTATCTGTGCTGTGTGTTTCGTATTTTCTCAGACTGCGATTTATTTTCATTACTACTGAGTTGGCATACTCATCATTACTCCCTGCAACTCTGTGTGCAGATCCAGGTATTGATTCAGAGCAGTAGTCGTCCGAGTTCATTATCAGCAGCTTACGAGATTTCGAGGTAGCTGTCCAGCGTCCACAACTTCTCCATTTCTCTTCCTTTATTAGTATTAGTATTTATTTCATAGACATTGATTAAGAAATTAGTAGAGTTAGTTTTATTTTGTAGATGCTCGTGATCATGTTGACTCCAGACTTGGGAGGTTTTGTTTAGAGTTGTTTAGACTATTATTGGGGCGCTAAGACTTAAAGAATTTATTTTATGCTATGTTTGTTTTTTATTATTGAATTGTTAATTATTATAATAGAACAAATGCGTAGTAATGTGATGGTTGACTAGCTTAGTTCCACGATAGGCGCCATCACGACCTGTTAGTATTTGGGGTCGTGACATAATTTGATAATAAGATTAAATAAGGAACAAATAATCTGGGTTTTTTGGGACAATGATTTCACTGCTTCAGTAGTGGATCGGAATTATCAGCAACTGACCCTTCAAATGAGACATGCTGAAAGTGACAATATTTTCTACATCACAGTAGTCTATGCCAAATGCAAGCAAACAATGAGAAGACCACTATGGGATACTCTTAGACTCAAATATGTCACCTATGACAATCCATGGTGTATGATTGGCGACTTCAATGTAATTGCTTCAGTGGAAGAAAAGATATGGGCATTCCCTATCAAATGAGCAAAAGTATAGATTTCTTATGCATGATGGAGGACTGTGGTTTGGTGGAGTTAGGGTTCTATGGTACTAAATTCACCTGGTCCAATGGTAGAGGGCGGTGTTCTATTGTATGGAAGAGGCTGGATAGAGGCCTGGTTAATGATCAATGGCTAGTTATATTCTCTATTACTGCTGTTTCTCACTTAGCTTCAACTGGTTCAGATCACACCCCCATCCTAATGAAATCAATGTGAGGAATTACAATGGCAAGAAGTATTTCAGATTCCTGGGCTGACAATGTCAAGTTCAAACCTTTTGTTCAAGAGATCTGGAACAAAGAAGTGAATGGAGGAGCAATGTGGATATTCCATCAGAAGCTCAAGATACTTGCTAATGCTTTGAGCAGGTGGTCAAGACAGGAATATGGTGATATCTTCCAAAAAGCAAAAGATTATGAACAACAAGTTAGGGTAGCTGAGAGGACTTGGGATGAGACTAATGAAGATTCTGATAGAGAAACTCTTCCTGAAATCAAAGCCCAGTACATCAGATACATGAAGCTGGAAGAGAGCATTCTGAAGCAGAAAACCCAATTGCAATGGTTCAAAGAAGGGGATGACAACTCTAAATATTTCCACAACTTAATCAGGGGCAGAAAAAGAAAGCTATATATTCACAAAATCAAGGATGATGAAGGCGAATGGATCCAAGGTGATGAGGCTATTGGTGATGCTGGATGTGATTACTATCAAAGCCTTTTCTCTGATCCAGGAGGATCCATTAGAGAGGATCTGCTTTCTTGCATTCCCTCAATGATCACTCAAGATGATAATGACATCCTTTCAGCAGATCCTACCATGTCTGAACTCAAAGAGGTTGTCTTCTCCATGAATCCTACAAGTGCTGTAGGGCCAGATGGCTTCAATGGCAGGTTTTATCAATCTTGCTGGGACATCATCAAAAATGACTTACTGAATGTTGTACTAGAATTCTATGGAGGAAGCAGTATGCCAAAATATATGACCAGTGCTATTGCCCAAGGTGGAAGTTCCCAACTCTCTATCTGAATTTAGACCCATCAGTATTTTCATCAACAAGATCATCTTCAAAGTTATCAGCTCTAGACTAGCTCCTATCCTTCTTAGAATAATCTCAGCAAATCAGTCTGGTTTTGTTAAAGGCAGAAATATCTCAGAGAAAATTATGCTTTCCCAAGAAATAGTTCAAGGTATTAAAAAGCCAAACGAAGGATCCAATATTATCATCAAGCTAGACATGGCTGTGAGCACGTACTTTTTACCTATTCTATAATCCTACAAAATCTCACTAAATTAATTAGCTTTATGGATTTTTGTTGAATTTTAATGCTATTTGCGAATTTATTTTTATATTGCGTAGCCATAGTCCGTCATTTAAATTGGCTTGATTAAGCACGTAACTTAGTTATCATCTAAATAAATATAATTATTTGACATAAAGTCGATTAATATTTAATTATTTCTTTCTAACAAAATTATGAAATTTTTCCTTTAAATGTCTAGGAATATTAAATTAATTGTTTTACCCTTAATTAATTTATTAATTAATCTATAATTAGACAAATTAAGTTAGAATTAATTACTATACTTTTCTATTAAGTGTTGATATAATTAAAGTTAATTAATTAGATTAAATAGGCAAATTAAGCCTAAAATCGGACCTGGGCCAAGCAATACCCAGGCCCAATCCCTTCTCTACACACAAAGCTGCCCAGGCCCAATCAGGTTAAACCCGACCAGCCCCAACCTTACCCAAACGACGCCGTTCAGTATAAGTGACAAATCCCAGTCGTTGATCGAGATAGATCCAACGGCTGGGAACCCCACACCCCTCGACTATATAACAGTTTCACAAGCCCCCCTACCCCTCATTAACTAAAGTATAATACCCCCTCCTCCCAACTCGTCTCTCACCCCCTCTAGAGACTAACCACCGGACCCCCGTAGTTCCACCCCTTCTCCACCGTGCTCCGCCGGCCGGAAATCGCCTCCGGCGGCGGAGCTTCTCCAATCAACCCCAATTTTTAACTAGGTGATCCCCATCGTCTCCTTAATCACCTCCCGTTGCTAGTTTCCCCAAAAACCCAGTCGATTTGCTTCAATTTCAGATCTGAAACCTTGAAACCCTAGAAAATCCACAACCGGCCGATTTAGAGTAAATCAATGGCTCAAACCTTCATGAGTCAATTGCTCTTGACTAGAGCAATTGATTCATGAGGATTTGAATCATTTTCAAACCCTGCCGGAGTCCGGCCAAAGTCCGGTGACTTCGATTTTTTCCGGCCAAAACCTTTCAACGAGGTATCTTTTTCTCTTCTTTACTTTTTTTTACAAAATATCGAGGTAGGAACTAGGTTAGATTCTGCTTTCGTTAACTTTTTTTCTATATTGGACTACGTTGTTACAACCATTCTTAGTCGATTCGTTTCATCCCATTAATACTGTCTTGATCTCTTAGTTATCCGAATATTTGTTCAGGACTGAATTTCTCTTTACTAATTAAAGCAAGATGTTTATTATGTCCCGGATTACGTAATTAGAGCAGAGTCGCGTTATGAAATGAATTGTTTCTTTGTTCTCTAATTGATACGTCTCTGTTTTCTTCCATGATTCTCTTTAATATGTTGTTGCTCTCGTTAGTTATTTGCTTGTTTTGCCCGATTAGTTAAATGTTGAATACATATGTTGATGATGTAATAACCATTTTAGGTCCAATCAATTAGATTAGGTTCCACCTTACCTGTGTACATACTGCCTTTTAATTTGATATTGATGCCCTGGATTCAAATTTAGATTAGGATTCTACTTGTTCCCTAAAGCTGATTGTTAGCCATGCCCTTTAACTTACTGTTCGTAGATCTTGATTGAGTCCAATTATCTGTTCAAATGCTATTTTTGTTCTGTTTGGATCCTATTACTTGGATGCCACCCCAACTCCAAATGTGTATATGTTAGGTTTATCAAAAATGGTGATTAATTAAGTCAACTAACCTAAAATTTGACTTGGTTAGCTGCTGATTTTAATCCAACCTTAGTCAGTCACCTAAAAATTAATTGACCAAATAATCTTGAACTGATTAAGAATTGATTATGCTTGATACTTGAAGCAAGTTAGCTGATCTGCGATTTCACTTAAGTAAAGATAATTAACTATATTTGCTAGAAAATCTTAATAAAATTGTTTAAGGAAATTAACTTAACTAGCTACTGATTTTCAGAATAGGTCTTTTAATCAACTAAGTTTCAATTGATTAGGTAAGTTGATTCAACTAACCTAAGCTTAAAAAATCAAGATTAGTCCTAATTAAGCCAATTAAACTAAGATCTAGCTAATAACACCCATCAGCCCCAATTAGACATCTTGTCTAATAGAATCAACCTAGTTTATCAACTTCCTAAAATATTGAGCTAAGTCCTAAAAATTTGTCCAAAGATAACTAGTTTAGGATTAATTAACTAAAATAAATTAGTTAACCTGGGCTTAATAATTAGTTAAGTTCCTGATTTTAGGTAATCAAGTTGAGTTAACTTAACTAAATCAGTTAACTTAATTTAAGGAGTTAAATTGATTGACCTACTTCAATTAATTAACTTAAACATAGATAATTAGTATGAAAACTAACTTTAGGCATTTAATCAATTAACCTTTGATTAGTTAATCTAACCTTAGTTAAGAACAACTAGTAATCACCTAAAGGACATAACTAGTGTTAGTTAACTAGAGTTAAATGATAACCCAAGCAAGTAACCCTGCTTACCTAATGATAAATATAGGGGCTTAAAGGGGTACATTAGGAAATATATATTAGGAAATCAGATTTACAAGGGTAAAAAAGGTCTTTTAATGAGTAAGAAAATTCTAGAATAGGGGCAGTTGTCCCAAAGATAAGGTTGACAGCTGCCCTATGTACTATTTTGGTACTATTTTCAGCTTTTAGATAGGGAATATTCCAAGGAATATCCCATTCCCAAATACCTATAAATAGAACCTCTCCCCTTAGTCTAAGGAGGTTCTTTACACTCTGAAAATTCTCTCTGCAGCTTGAAAATTACTTTCTAAAATACTGAATACTAGAAAAACAAAGGAAAAAAAATCTGGTTTCTTTTGAACAAAATTCATCAGTAGACTGTCTGGTTCTGAGCTTTCATCCTCCTTGGGTGTTCTAATTTTTAAATATTTTAAGTATTTATATTCAAAATTTCTGGGTTATCTTCTTGCTGAGGTTGTCTTTGGTTTCTGGGGTTTGTTGCTTGCTGTTGTTGGATTTCTTTTCTTTTGCTGATTGTTGTCACACTTGGCCTTTATTTGGCCAAGTTTCTTTTGTTTTTTTACTCCTAAAAAGGTATGTAAAATTGAACCTTTTTTTAATGAAATATAAAGATATGAAATCTTTTGTCTTTCCTCCATGAATTTGTGTTTATGTTGGTTTAAATTTGTTCATGTATGAATCTATGTGACAAAATGTGATGCATTACATTATGTTTATTTAGTTTCTAATCTCTGAATCTTATATAAGTCTGCTTTATCCTAAAGTTGTTTGTGCATGATTGTGTAATCGAGGGGCTGTTAGAAAATATCATCAAAGGGTAATGAACTTAACCTCCAATGGTTAAGTTCATCCTATAAAGATGCTTAAATATTGGTCTGATTCAGGCCCTAGATATCTAGATATTCCTATGGAACAACACTAGGGTAGATGAATTTTACCCTCTATAATGGTCAAATTCACCCCATATTAGGTGCTTAAATAGTAGCTTATCACCCCTTAAGGGTGCAAAAATGGGTAATCAAAAGGTTCCTTGGAGTAAAGAATCTGAATCCCTTACAATGATCAGATTCATTCTCTAAAAATGCCTAAATAATCAAATTTCTATATAGTTCAGAATTATGTTAGAATTTGCATTAGGGTAGATGAATTTGATCTTTCAATAGTCAAATTCACCCCATAATAGTGCATAAACAGTAGCATGTCCTTGATATACCTCTATTAGGGTATAAAATAAATAGGCAAAAGTCCTCTTAGGTTAAAGAATCTGAATCTCCTAAAATGGTCAGATTCTGTCTCTATAAAGCCTAAAAAGTCAAAATTATGGTGTAATTGTCAAGGAGAACTAAAAAATGAAATCTATGGAGCTGAATCTGACCCCTTTTATGGCCAGGTTCAGTCCATAGAAACTGTGAATATACTTTGTTCTTCTAAGAGCATCATGAAGGATTGAATCTAACCTCCTTCATGGTTATATTCATCTTCTGGCAATGCTCAAAGGTATGTTCTCAATGCTGTCCAAGTATTCAAGCTTTGGACTTATAATTTTAGACTAACGTTAAGAAATGCAGGATTAATATTCTCAAAGAAATGCTGAAGCTTGCACAGGAGCAACAACTCTTAGTGTTCTTTTTTCATTATCTCACTTTTCATTTTGTTAAGAGACTTGTATTCAGAAACACAAAAACTGTATTTTTGCCTCATTTGTATTTGTAATATGGACTGGACTCTATATTCGTTGTATCAACAATATTTTTCATTTATGCATGTCTGTACCCGTTAATTCCAAAGAAAAAATGGGTATAACCAGCTCCAGACCTGTCTGAGTCAACTGGACTCTAACAGGGCTATTATGGACAATTTGAAACAGGCCAAAGCCATTGACAATGGCATGTTGAAGCCTGAAAAGGCCCAAATGTAATCCACTGAGGTTTTTAAAAAAAAAACGAGAAGCTTTAGTTTCAATACTGACCCGTTGGCAAATTTAAATATAAGATTTTTCTACGTTTAAATATTCGGGTTAGATTGACCAGTTCAATAACGTTTCCCTTAAAAAATCTTCTCCTATAGTTCTTCCCCCATAAATACCTATTAAAAGTTATAAGAAATGATTGTTGCTTTAGTCCAAAAGGAATTTTTGAATGTATACACAAATATGAATCTGCTATTTGAAAAACGTCTCAAAATCCCAGACTTTACAATCTGCATGAATTACGAATCAGTAGCATGAATTTAGGCCACTCGAAATTGATGAAAATTAAGTAATCAGTGTCCTATTGAAGTTGAATATGACTGTTTGATTTGGGAATATGTTACTTATGATTCAATAAATTTAGATCCTTCCTTATTAAGCATGCTTGAAAGTGCTGTACATAACTTCAATTCTTGTTACAAAAATAGTCGACATTAGAATGGCCTAAAGTGATCAAAAAATAGGGCTAATTGTGGCCATAGCCCAAGTATCTTGTCCTTTAGGCTAGTGAACTTAATTCTAGACAATTCTCTACCTATCCTTAGGTAGAAAGAGAAATACCCCTTTAGTTTGAAATTTAGTAAGTAATCGAAAATTATTTCAAATTACCATAGCCTACACTCGGGAGTGGAAACTCGTGCCCCCGAGCCTCAACTCCTAAGAATAAATAAAAATGCACATAGCAATTACGGGTGCATTTCATGTGACGTGATTGCCATGTGTTAAAAAACAACAAGTGCATGCCATCATGACTTGTCTAAGATAAATCCATAAACATCCTAATTGGTCTTAAGACTAAAATGCTCCTCTAATACACAAAGAATAATCGAACGTCACCTCAAGTAGGCATTATGAAATCGTCACGACCATAGTCTTGACTACGTAATCTACACTCGAGTGTGACAACTAATGTCCCCGACCTCAACTTAAAACTATATTAAAATCACGTGTTGCAATTACGGGTGCATTTCATGTGGCGTAATTGTAACATGTACAAAAGCATAACGAGTGCATGTTCTCGTGACTCTTTTTCAAGATAAATTCATACTTATCAAAAGCGGCTAAATTTCAAAGAGTTTAAATATGCAATAGGCTAAAACACGTAAATAATCAGATAATTTAGGCCAAATAATAATAGTTAAGGGACCGTGCTAGAACCACGGAACTCGGAAATGCCTAACACCTTCTCCCGGATTAACAGAATTCCTTACTCGGATTTTTGGTCACAGACAAATCAAAACAGAGTCAAATTTTCCTCGGTTTGGGATTTTCAAAACAAAAACGGTGTCCTGGAGCATCGTAAAAAATCCGGGTGGCGACTCTGAAATAATAATAAATCCCAAATCCGAATAATTTCACTTTAATTGGAAAAACTCCCTTATTACCCCTCATTAATCCGAGGGTGGTGAAAAAGGAGGTGTGACAATGGCCAAGGCTTATGATAGGGTGTTATGGAGTTACACTTGTATAATGCTGAGAAGAATGGGTTTCTGTGAGATGGTCATTGACATGATCTGGAGGACTATGTCCAATAACTGGTACTCAGTCATAATCAATGGCACTAGGTTTGGGTTCTTCCACTCATCTAGAAGTCTAAAACAAGGAGACCCTCTATCCCCCTCCTTGTTCATCATAGGGGCTGAACTGCTCTCTAGAATGCTTAATACTCTCAACCACAGTCAATTCTTGAATGGCTTTTATATGAAAAGGAGGGGCCCACAGGTTAATCACCTCAGTTTTGCAGATGACATCATAATATTTTAATCTGGGGGCAGGTCTTCTCCGCCAAGGATCATGTGGATTCTAAGCAACTATGAAAACACATCTGGTCAGTAAATCAATAGGCAAAAGAGTCATTTCATGTCATCTTCATGTGCATTCCAGTCTATTGTAAGAAGAATCTAATCAATTATAGGTTTTACAAAGAAAACATCTCCTCTGACCTACCTTGGTTGTCCTCCGTACATATGTAGGTTGATAATCTCTCATTTCAACAACCTCACATCCAAGATAGTTGGGAGAATCAGAGGTTGGCATGGGAAAATGCTTTCCCATGGGAGAAGGTCAACCCTGATAAAACATGTTCTCCAATCCATCTTCTGTCAGCCATCTCTCCTCCTAAAACAATCCAGACACAAATAGAGAAACTTGCAGCTAATTTTTTCTGGGGCATGGACAATAACAAAATGAAATACCATTGGGCTTCATGGCAAAAACTATGCTTTCCAGTCAAAGAAGGAGGCCTAGGATTTAGAACCATTGCAGACATCTGCAAATCTATGGAATTCAAGTAGTGGTGGCACTTTAGAACTGTTCAATCTCTATGGAGTAGTTTTCTAAGGGCCAAATATTGTCAGAGATCCAACCCCATCTCCAAAAAATGGGTTTCTGGTCAATCTCAAGCATGGAAAAGAATGATGCTCAATAAGAAGGAAGCTGAAAAAACATCAGGTGAAGGCTTCACTCAGGTAACTGCAGTTTCGGGTGGGATAATTGGTTGGGCTCTGGTCCATTATCTCAACACAGAAATGATGGTGGAAGGCCTTATTTGTCCAAGTCTCCAATTTTTGGACAGAGGGTCAGTGGAATGTTCAGAAGCTAAATGACTTTGCCCCTGCTCAGCTCATTCCCCAAATAATGCAGATACCCATCTTTTTCAATTCCAACATTCCTGACGAAGCCATTTGGACTCCAAATGCAAATGGTAAGTTCACTTGTGCCTCTGCATGGGAAGTGATTAGGAAAAGGAAACAACCGACTTTCTCCAATAAAATGACTTGGCATAAAAATATCCCTTTCAAGTGGTCCTTTTGTCTAAGGAGAGCCCTCAGAAACAAGCTTCCAACTAATGACATGTTTATTCCCTTTAGTTGTCCCACGGTCACTAGGTGTGTTTGTTTCTCTTCTCACGCCAGTGAAACAGTGGACCATCTTTTTAGTGTGGGAAACTTTGCCAGAATCGTGTGGGGGAGATTCAGTGGTCCAGTTGGAGTGCAAACAGAACAGATTCCCATCAGACTCCTCCTAATGAAATGGTGGTGCTTAAAAAGCCATAATGAGGTTTAGAAACTCATCCTTCACACCCTTCCCATCATCATCTGTTGGAACCTCTAGAAGAACATATGTAGTGCCAAATATGGGGCCAAATATTCTTCACTGACTAGAGTCTTTTTTTCTATTCACTCTGACATCAATTTTCTCCTAAGAGTTAGTTTCCCTGATATCAAGTGGCCCCTTAATTGGCAGGAATTGTACCCTTTGATTGAGAGACTACAACATCAGACATTATCCACCCAGGTTATTTGGGAAAAGCCAATTCCTGGTTTTGTAAAAATCAACAGCGATGGTAGTGCTTTAACAAATCCAGGAAAGATAGGAGCAAGGGTGATTGTTAGAGACCACAATTGTAGATTCATCTATGCCATTGCTTCTCCTGTTGGGGAAGGCACAAACAACTTTGCAGAAATTGAGGCAACAATTTTAGGAATCCAATGGTGTTTAAACAATGGCTTCACCAAGGTCCACCTGGAGATTGACTCTGCTCTCCTGATCCATTGGCTTACCAATGTCAAAGATTTCCCTTGGTCTCTGAAGATGAAGTTGCAACAGCTCATAGCCCTCAATACACAATGTGAAAGATTCATGTGTTCTCATGTGTACAGAGAAGCCAATTATCCTGTTGATTCCCTTTCAAATCTCAGTCATGAACTCAATGCAATAACCAAGTACACCTCCACATCTTCTCTCCCAAATAGGATCAGGGGGCAGATCGTACAAGACTATCTGGGCACCCTAGCATTCAGGCACAAAACAACCAGGAGGATTAAAGCTCCTGCTCAATAGGTCCCCAATCCTTCCTCTAATGGTTATGCTTGATCCCCCTTCAGCTTTGGAAGTAGTCACAACAAAGCTCAGAATTGAGCTAGAAAGAACATCCCCTAACCATGACCAGATCCATGGGGAGAGGAAAAGATCTGGCATCCTCCAAACTAACTTTCTCTTTTTTTTGCAGGTGTTCTATCCAGCAAATTGCATAATCTATTGGTGCTCCTCCTTTGTGTGGTATCAACAATCTTATTGCTCAATCTATTGGAGGAGTATCAATGGAATTATGTTGGATGTCATCAAGGAAGATGCAAGTTTCAAATGCATCAACACCAACTACAGTTTAAACACAACAACATCACATCATACACCCACCAACATCTTACAACTGAAGAAGTTAAGAAAACTGAGCAGCAATTGAGGGAAATCCCTGCTCATGCTAACCTTTGTATCCGTTTTGCAGGTACCACTGCTCAACCCATTGGCTTACCTCTAGAGTGTGGTATTAACAACACTGCTGTTCAATCTTTTGAAGGCAGGCCAATGGGTTGAGGCAGTACACAACACACACAGAGCAACAGTCCAATTCAAGAACCAACACCAACACATGATAGACTCTTTACACAATAACTACAACAAGCCATCTCACATTCCAGTCACCCTCATACCAATCAACAGTACATAACCCCTTCTTACAACACACCATCAACATAAACCAATTCCCAGATCCTACACAAACAACAACAACAACAACAGACAATTTCACATCCAGTCACCTTCACTTCTAGCCAAAATCCAACAGATCCAGCACTATATCCCCAAATACCAACCTCCAAATCATACACCTCCTTCAAATTGCATCAGTCTACACAAGAAACTTATTGCAAACATTCATTAACCACATAAATAAGGCAGATAATAAAAGCATGGCAGAAAGGCCAACCTTTTCTCGAATTCTGTTTTCTTTTTTGCAGGTTTCACCTCAATCTCATTCCCAAAATCAATTAATATGCTTTGTAGGAGTGGTATTAACATCTATGATGTTCATTATCCTCCAAACACATCAATTGAGAGATCCAGATCATCCATGCAGTAGTGTCAACTCTCAGACATTCACAACAAATCCCACCATAGCTAAGGAAAAAGATGCAGCTGCAGAAGAAGAAGCTGAAGGCTTTCCTGTAGTTCTCTGTTGCAGTTTCCCTCTGAGGTCTAATAGACCACTTATTGTTAGCACTAAAGCTCAGCACTGCAGCATCTTAACTACCAGCAGTTATGGAATTCACCCATCAAAACACCCTCCTTCCCACATCAACAATCAGACAACTTACTTCAGTACACACAAGAACATGAAAGTAATTGTCCAGAAACAATTCAAAATGCTCCAGTCATATGCAATCCCTCTCCACTCATACCAAACTCCAATTACCACACAACTTCTATTTCCAGAACCCACAAGAACCTGGAAACAAAGCACCCGTACCACACTATGGAGTTATAATACTCCTTTTTTGCTAACATGTTTACTCATTTTTGCAGGTAGATTGATTAGGCTAAGTAAATTGCTGCTTTTTCTGTGTCTGGTATTAGCATTCCAAATGCTCATTCCACTGAAAAGGCATCAATTTACCATAGTTTATCATGATCCACTCACACACATGTGGAAGTCACCCAACCATTGGCTACATGCAGCAACTACAACACTGCAGTTGACATCTCACAAGCAGTCAACTTCCTTCTCTCCAGTCCTTCTGTATCTGTTTCACTTAAAGCAGGCCAAGACACATGCAGGTCATCAGCAACAGCCATACCTACAACAACCTGCCTCTCATGGAAGCAATCAACAGGAATCTACTGAGCCACCAGACCAAGCTATCCAGTCATCATCACACACTGCAAGTTACAAGTCCAATTGGACAATTAAAGCAAGAATCTTCTCACTCTTTTATGTCAGACATATCAGACAACAGCAGGCCATCACCCCAGCTTTAGGAGATTTTTTGACTGTTATCTTCCAGTTGGCTTTCCTTGTCTTCAATGCCAAAGAAAATTGTAAGATATCCTCCATCGCTGTTTTATGGTGTTTACCATTTCTACTAGGACTCTTCTTCATTTTCATTATATGTAGAATTTGTTGTATATGGAAGATGACCTTCCAACTCTTTTGCTTAGTATATTTAGGATCAGTTATGTATTTTTGTATAGTTGACCTAGGCTTACGTCACTTGTATTTTGTAGCTCCAAGTGTCTATCAATGTAGGATAGACAATTGGTCCATCATTATAGGTCTAACTCACCATAGTGTTCAAGGTTCACTTGATTGCCATAGTTGGAAAACCAAGTGCACCTTCATCTTACTGTTGGAGGTAAGGTTCATGTCCCCCTCCATTGTTGTTGTTGTTGTTCTATATTTTATATTTATAAAAATTAACCCTAGGCACAAGGCCTAGTGGACTTTGATTAAAATAAAATGGAGTTGGTAAGGAATTATAACCACTCGAAGTGGTAAAATTTTTATGTCTTGTCATGATCAAATTCATGTATGATTGTGGGCAAATAAGTGAAAACTCGTCCCATTGAATTTGCTTCATTCTCATTCCCTTAAAAGAATATGATAGTAATACGTGATAAGTCTGAAAGAAGACAAAATTATTACCGTGAAGGTATCAATGGTTGTGAACGTGGAAATAGACAAAATTATAATCGTCATCATTATGATAATGAGAATAATAAGGATTCTCAAAATAATCCGTCACTCTGTGAAAGTAATATTTGTCATCGATTTGACATGAGATTTTATAAAGTACATATAAATGATTATGGTCCATTCATGATGTGAATGTGACAACATGTGATTTATGAATACATATTCATTCTTGAAATAATATGAATGTGCTAGTGGTAGTAAATCTACCACACTCACTTCTAGAAGGAGGTTTGAGAGGAAATAAGAAAATAATGTCATTGTTATGGCATAAATGGTCATTGGTCACATACTTATTGTACGCCAAAATATTTTGGCATTGTGATTATTAAAAGACAACGGTAATGCAAGAAACAGATCTTGCATATAATTTTGACCATAACCATAATGGTATAACTTTCTCTTTAAAAGAGATATTCATCATATGAATGTTGATGAATATGTGGTAGTACCAAATTAATTGAGAGCTCTGGAAGAGCCAATTATTACTATTTTGGAGAAATAAAATTGATTATCAATAAGGCATTGTGTTGTAGTAAGTCTTAAAGAAAGTTATTCAGTTTCCAAAGTATACGCTAAAGCGGTTGATTAAATTGAGACTATAAATAAAGGAAAGATTTAATATCTTCTATCACTACAACTTGTAGCGGGGTAATATGTATGTGAAAAGCTACTCGCTTTTTCTCTAATTTGTACTACATAAATAAAAGGATGCCACAATAAAGTGGATGTTTATTGATATAAAAACCCATATCATAATAAACTTGGAGTTTATTGATAATTGCACACATCATGGTGTAAACCTAAAGTTTATCAATATTGATAATTTATGCAGTTGGCATAACTGGTTTAGCCATGTTAGTTTAAGTATGATGTGCAAAAATAAAAGAGAATTCACATGGGTAAATATTAAAGAACTAAAAAGTTCTTTATGAATTCTCTTATATTGCTTGTTCTCGTTAATTAATAGACCAACTAAAATTGGGATTGAATCCCATGAATGCTGGAAATATCAAAGGTGAATATGGGCCCATTCACCTGCCATGCATACCACATAAGATGCATATATGAGATGGTTACATGTGCGATTATTATTAACCGCAACCTGACCGGTGTTTGCGAGGTAACTTGCTCAGTAATTTAATTTCGAGCATAATTTTCATATTTTCTATTCAAGACAATTTATCTTGATAAGTTGGTTTACATCACAGTTAGTTTGACAGAATAATTATTGAGTGCCTCCACTTAATAGCTAAACTATTGCTTATGAGAACAAAGTTAAATATATCAGTTTGATATACGTTATATACGAAAGTATATTATTTTCTCCCCTCACAAGTGGTTCAAGGTCAGGAACCAAATAATTCCATCTTATTATTATTGATGTGTGTTGTATATATTGATTAACACCATAATGCACAAAGATGAGTTTCCATAATTGAGGAAGAAAGTTAGTTTTTCTAACATAAGGTGAAGACAAGAATAAACAGTTGAGAAAAAGTTACGTGGAATGAATTATCATTTGCACATCTAGATCCTTGAATAAGGTAATATGAACTTGAAGTTCATAAAAAGATAATTCATTTGCAATATATTGCAAAGCATGCCAGACGCATTTGTTTACCCAAAGAAAGTAGCTATATTCTCATTGCAAATGCTCCTATTGAGTCCTAGAAAGACAAAGTCTATGGTGCGCTTAAAGCATATAGACAAATCGATTTCAAATAGAATTCTTGATAAAGAAGATGAGCAAATGATCATAATAAGGAGGCAAGTGATCTAGAAGATCACATGACATAGCTTTTCATAAAATCTCAGGAGAGGTTCATGTACCTAAAAATATGGATGAAGAGATCTCTATGTTATGTCTTTATGAAAAAAAAATATTGGAACCAATATAAAATGTTCGTCGTCGACATCTATGATAGGACTAAGTATAAATGAGGATCTTAAGTATGTCGAATACAAACACAAAAAAATTGGCCAAATGGAAGAGAACAAATTCAAATAGAATTGGTTTTATATGAAAGACATATAGTTTTGGACTTGCAGTTCAAACACTTGAAAGTATAAAGTCAATGGTGTGTTCAATCGCCTTTATCTATCTTATATGTCTAGCATGACATAAAACTTGATATGCATCTAAAGTCCATTCATATGACTTATATGATTTAACTTATATGACAATCCATGAAGAATTTAAATTGCTTAAAACATATAAAATTGTTGGTCATGAAGTACTACATCCTAAGTACAATTTTTGCACACTCCTATCTTGCTATAATTATAAGCATGATAATGCGATAGCGAGGAATTTCAAGGTGCAACATATTCATTGAAGTTAATATGGATGATTTATTCATCAAATCTCTAGTGACGTCAACCTTTAAGAAGCTAGTGCACAAGATTGGGATACGAAGACTCAAGGATGTGAATTGATGCTCTCATCAGAGGGAGTTAATACACGTTGTACTCTTTTTCCCTTACAAGGTTTTGTCCCACTGGGTTTTTCGTGCAAGGTTTTTAACGAGGCAACCAAAATACGTATTGTTAGATATGTGTACTCTTTTTCCCTTACTAGAATTTTTTTTCCATCAGGTTTTATTTTAGTTAAGGTTTTAACGAGGCACGTCATTTGTTGAATAGACATTTAAGGGAGAGTGTTATAAATAAAATTCTATTTAAGGTGAATGTCTATATTTTAAAGAGATCTTAAGAATTTTACGTGGTAGCAAAATCACTATTTCCCTATAAATATAGGATCTTACTCCATTGTAATTCATATGAAATTCAATTCCCTCTCTTTTTCTTTGCAATATTGTTATTCTTCTTTGTTTCATAACAATTTGAATTAATTTTTGAGAAAGATGTTTTAAGAGAATACTTTGATCGCTTTTATGACCTCTACGGTTAGGCTCCTTTTTTTTGGGTAAATCATTTCGGTTTGTTCTTTCGCAAAACAAGACAACTTTTTTTTTCTTTTTCAAAATCAAATGGTGCTAATTTTGAATTTTGGAAACGTAAGCCAAAGTAAAATTAAAGCGAAAGTGCTAAATTTGAAATTTACTACTTCCATTATACGTCACTGAATTCAAAGCTCCATCATAAGCACTCCTGCAAAAGTCACTTTAGTTTTAAATGTCAGATTATATACTTTCACTTTTTTTCTTATTGTATATTACACTCTTTTCTTTTAATTTATTTAAAAAATATTTATAACTCTTTATGTATAGAAAGTCATCAATATACTTCCATTTTATGTTATGGTGGCGAACGGGGCTTTGGTTTTTGTGAGTTCAACTGTACTCAATGTTTTTAACATATATATATATATATGTAAAAGTTAGGAGATTTCAATAAATATTAAAATTTTACCCTGTAATCTCAAAATTACGATAAATTCAATGTTAAGAATTTGAATAATTTAATTCATTAATTTCAAGTACTAAACCCACCTCTACTAAATGATAGACTTTAGTTCAATTCGTATCAATAATATAGTTATATAAATATGGTTTGTGTTATACATGTCGTTTTTTATACATCATAGTACCATACTTGGCCAAATACGTAATATAAAATGACACAGATATGTTAATTTGTTCTGTTTATAGGAAATTGAAAAAGAATAACGTAAATGAGATGGAGAAAAAAAGGCCCACAGCGGTCCCTAGTCCCAAACAAACTGTAATTACAAAGTGACACTTGGTCTACTTATTAAACGCATGGAATTTATGTGAAAATAGTACGTGCAAATAGCCAGTATTTGTAAAATTATTGAAAAATAATCTCTATTTTGTTGCAATGCAGAAAGTTTCAGTATAATATACTGGAGATGTGTATCCGTGTATGAACTTCAACACACGAAAAGTTCCAACATAATTTACTGGAGATTGGAGCAGCTGTGTATGAACTTCCAGCATATTATACTGGACCAATATATTATATTAGAACTCCAGTATAATATACTGAAATATTTTATAAATTTTAAATAATATTTTTGTTCAAATTTATCTTTACATGAAAAATAGCTAAATTTTAATTACTTTTGAAACTGTTATCATTTATCAATTTTCGCTCGTAAATCAGATCATTTTTAATTTCACCGGAATTAAGCACCGATTTCTGGGCCTCGTGGCATTGGTGTCTTGTTTCTAGACGTTTTTTAAAATAAAGCGAGGGTAAATTTGTCAACGTAGTTCGCACCTCGTCACACGAAAAAAGACGTTGCAAAAATAAAACTACTTCTCCCTCCGATTAATGATCTATGCAGTTCACACAAGTGAACACTGACACTGTGTGTGTGTGAGAGAGGATTTGTTCTATATGTGTGCATTTCTGAGTATTCCTGTCTGTTTTTCTAGGAGAATTTGAAAATGGAGGTAAAGCTCCACCAAATTTCTTACTGATAAATTGTTGCGTTGTTTTTTGTTTTTCTGCTACATTCTGTTTTTCAACCCTCATCTTTCAACTTATTGACTGTATTTGACGCGTAAAATTTCATCATCATGAACTGAAAACGAAACTTCAGGTACGCTTATATTCAAGTTCACAATTGATTTCGAATTTACAGTTGAACCCATTGAGTTTTCGTTCCTTAATAGTATCTGTATGTACTCTTTCTGGTACTTTTTTTTTTTTTTTTTTTTTTTTTTTTTTTTTTTTTTTTTTTTCCCTTTTTTTTGTGTTTTTTTTTTAAAAATTTTTTTTTTTGTNTTTTTTTTTTTTGGCTATATCTTGTTTTCCCTTTCGTTTGAGTTTTCAATTTAACTAGCTGTATTTAGCGTTTAAAGCTTCATCAGGATCATCATCCGTGAACGATGCTTCGGTCAGTCGCTGTTCTCTAAGCTCCAACGTTCACCCTTGATTTCAAATTTACAGTGGAAAAATATTCTTGTTTTTCTTAGACTATAACTGAAACTCGAACAAGCCGGATCATTTTGTAACTGTTGAACTTTATGAAACTTCTCCGTGGTTCAACTTTTGAAATGAAACTTGACAAATAGTGGGGATTAAACAACTTGTTGTTTTTGAACTGTTATTAAAAAATGAAGTTGATGGTTTCCTCACTTTTGACATCTTAGATTTGTGTATGTTTAAAGAGGATTTAGTAGTTGACATCATATCTCTGTTTGCTTCTCCTTTTTTTCCTTTTTGGTTGAAATATCAGCACAAGAATTGAAGCACGGAGGATTCTGACCGTCCAATTGCAACCCTTATCTATCACTACCTTCAGTGATAACGACACAGAAGGTGGATGGATTCTCTTTCAATTTCAATATTACTTCTCTATTCATTGTTTGATAAACATGCTTTTGTATTGTTGCCGTGTCAGGGTCCACTAGTGTTTGAAATTTTTCCCAGCTTCCCAGTCACTAACTTGGTCTTGAAGCAGATTTGGGTCCACACATTGGTCCCATTAAGCCAAGTTACCATGTCTTTTTTATGCTTCTCATGTAATTTATGCTTAATTTGAAGAACTTAACACCAAAGTTAATATGTTTGTAATGAGTGCATTTGCGTCCATTAGACCCAATTATAATAATAATAATTATTATTATTACTACAAAGGTGCACCCACTACCTTTAAGTCCTATACTCGTAACTCGTCTTCGCAGGTATTAGTTAACCTTTGTAATTGTGTGGTATAAGTTGTTTAGTACTTTCTATTTTAGGTCTTCTGGGGATAATAACTCTAGTTTGATTGATCATTGTTGTTTTTCTTCACAAGCATAACTAATATTTACTCTTCTGTTGGCAGCAATATGAGAGAGTTGTTGTTATTAGTATGACATGGGTTTTCAGAAAGAGAGGATTGGATAAAAGTAGGCATGGGGCCTATTGGTGGTGAAGAACTGATGAAGTGGGAGAAAATGCAAGGGGCGGCACTGAGTGGTGAAGAGAAGATTCTGGTTTTGGTGAGGTTGAGGCCCCTGAGTGAGAAGGAAATTGCAAGGAATGAAGCTTCTGATTGGGAATGCATCAATGAAACCACCATTTTCTATAGGAACAGTTTCCAGGAGAGGTCTGGACTTCCAACTGCTTATGCTTTCGGTAAGAAAACTCCCCATTTCAAGCGTTTGCATTTAGACTTGCTGTTACTCTTAATTCACAATGGAGAATGTGATCATTCAGAGCTATGTTAAGGGTTAGATCTCAAGTACCATATGAAAATGGTTTGCCATTGTAACAGATGTTATTTTTCCTCAATCTTATTGTTGTTCCCCCCCTGAAAATAGACAAAGTGTTTAGGGGAGACTGCACAACAAGGGAAGTGTACGAAGGAGGAACAAAGGATATTGCCCTTTCAGTTGTCAGGGGAATCAACTGTGAGTGTTCTCTTTGTATGTCTTTATATTCTTACTTTTATCTCCTTATAAAGTGAAAGACATCTTATCCATTACAACAATCTAAACATATTATTTCAGCAACTATCTTTGCGTATGGACAAACAAGCAGTGGAAAGACATACACCATGAATGGAATTACTGAGTATACAGTGGCAGATATATACGACTACATGAAAAAGGTAAATCTTTTGAACCGATGTATTGGATAACTTAAATGCCAACTATGAACAGAGTTCATGTGTTGCATCTCATAACTACATGGCATTATATTTGCTTTGCATTGGGTATGTTCAGCTGTAAATGCTAAATTGCATTTCTTCTTTATTTGCTTGTTCCTTGAGTTTTTGCAAAGGTAATATTTCCTTTTCCTGTCCAGCATGAAGAAAGATCTTTTGTTTTAAAGTTTTCTGCTATGGAGATTTACAACGAAGTTGTTAGAGACCTCCTCAGTTCAGATAGTACTCCGCTAAGAATGCTCGATGATCCTGAGGTGGGTTTCTATTTCTATGTTTTGCAGCCTGTAACGACACAATAACTTCTAGTTCTGCACACAAGAACTGTCATCGAAAAGCTCAAAATAATTTCATATAATTTTGAGTTCTGCAGAAAGGGACCATCATTGAGAAACTCACAGAAGAAACTTTACTGGACCGGGATCATCTCAAAGAGCTCTTATCCATCTGTGAAGGCAGGTGTATTACCCCAGCTCTTTTAGATTCTATCAATGTCTAGCCGTGGCACCAGAATTAGTTTCTCCATGTATCACAAGTTTTGTGGCCCTTTGCAGCTCAAAGACAAACCGGGGAGACCTATCTTAACAAAGCTAGTTCCAGGTCTCATCAAATTCTTAGATTGGTATGCCCCTGTTCTCTCGCTGTCTTGAACAATTTCCTGTGAATTGTGATACATGATCCAGGAGGAAAGACTTATGAACTGGACTCTTTTGGTTTTACTTTCTTCAGACAATTGAAAGTTCAGCTCGTGAGTTTATAGGGAAGGAGAACAAAACAACTCTTGCTGCGAGTGTGGTACCTGTCAATTAGTTTCCTTTATGATTTTTTTTCGCCATCAACACATGGCCTCCTGATGGAAGGTTTATGATCTTTGAATGAAGAACTTTGTTGATCTGGCGGGAAGTGAACGTGCATCTCAGGTGCTGTCTGTTGGGCAAAGACTGAAAGAAGGCTGTCATATTAATCGCAGTTTACTGACCCTAGGAACTGTCATTCGCAAGCTCGGGTTGATTGCTTCTCTCTTAAATCACCTTCCTGATAGGGTGCATATCATTAGTTGATGAAACTATATTTGAATGTTAAGTATGTACTAGATTTCTGTGGTCATTATACCACAATTCATGTTGGGGATGTCACCTTTGCATATCCCACAGACTAGTGAGATTAAACTTTGTGCTACAAATATCTTAGTATTACTTTGTTTTATGTAAATTTTCATAGTATCAACATTGATATAAACCATGGATTAGTCGTTCCTTCTTTCACTCTCTATTAGCTGTTTATACATGCAATAACTGTGTTTTTGGTTCATAGTCTGTTTTCCTACTTCCTTAGTCTGAAGCACATCTTTGTGTATCTATGTTGTATAATTGCAGCATGGGAAGACATGGGCATGTGAACTACAGGGACTCTAAGCTAACACGTATCCTTCAACCTGCGTTAGGAGGCAACGCGAGAACTGCCATTATTTGCACTCTGAGCCCTGCACAGTCTCATACTGAGCAATCTCGAAATACACTTTTATTTGCCAGCTGCGCCAAAGAAGTGACTACTAATGCGCAGGTCAATGTAGTCATGTCCGACAAGGCGTTGGTGAAGCATCTACAGAAAGAGTTAGCTAGATTAGAGAGCGAAATAAGAACTCCTATCACTACTTGTGATCATGTGGCATTGCTGAGGAAGAAAGATCAGCAGATTGAAAAGGTGATCCTTTCTTCCTAAAGACTCTTGCTCTTGTGCTTGCAATTTAGCAAAAGTGGCTAGTAGACTGTGAATAGGCCAACAGGAGTTGTACGATGTCTGGAAACATGGACATGTTTTGTTTTCTGCATATCCCGATGCTTCTAATAAAAGGCTTCTCTGCATATCCCATGCTTTTGACAAAGTATTGAAATCACTTTTCCAGTTAATAAAGTACTTCACTTGTCTCATCTTATATGATAGTATTTGACTTGACATGGAAGACAGATGTTAGTTTGATTTCTCTGTTCTACCAATGATAGTAAAATAAAATATTAAAATAACGGTTGAAAAGTTAATCTGATAGAAAAATATAACATCAATATTTAAAATTTGTGTAGTTCAATGAATTACTCAATTCTTTTATAAAGTAAAATTTTATTTTACATTTACTCAGATGAAAGCATCCTTATTTCAGCCTTTAGCAGTATACGCAAATGTTTTCGTAATTGAAGCATTTCTACTGACAATATTTCCTGTCCAATCTGGAAAAAGTTGATTTCTTTGGCAGTTACTTATGAAAGTAAATCACTAAACTATTTATCACGTGGAGCTCAGTTCGATCTGACATTATTTTGATTATAGAATATTCACTTGGTTTATGTGGTTCTATATGCAGTTAGAGAATGAAATGAGGGAATTAACTAAGCAGCGTAATCTTGCTCAATCCCGGGTTGAAGATTTGCTGCGGATGTTTGGAAATGATAAAATTTCCAGCCAAAGGGTTTGTATAATGTCTTGTGATTGAGTTAGACATTCGAGCTGTCCTTCATTTGCTGCTTATATCTCAAACTTTTCAGGGTGCATCAAGTCCACTTCCTAAATCACTAGAAGGGAACATGTTTGGAGATGAATGCTCAGTATCTGACTCAATAGCTAAAGCTGAGTCACATAACAGGGACAGTGAAAGTGATGCCACATCCTATGCTATACCTGCTCAATGTAGTGGTAACTTTGGTTTGCATGATCGACATCAAAGGAGCAAAAATTTCGCTTTTGTGACAGGAGAAGATTCTGATGACTTTTGCAAGGAAGTTCAATGTATTGAGGTGGATGAGCCTGGTGGAAATAGAACCTTTGAATCCTTTAGCTTATCAAACAACGAGAATGGAGAAAGAATATCTCCTCCTTCCAGCAATGGACATGTTGACCATAGGGAGCTATCACCACTGTCTCATGGTCAAGCAAGCAGCACTAGAATTTGCTTTCCTCATGGGCCTTCGGGGCAGAAAATGCATGACAAACAGAAGACTACAGATTCTCTTGTCAGATTTCACCCTCTTGATTCATCTGCATGTGCCCTTTCAACTAGTATATCAGGCTCTATAAACGTGAAATTAACAAGGAGCAGGAGCTCTAGAGAAAATATAATGATTGGCTCGTTTTCACCTGAATCTGGGATAGTAGAACAAAGAGAGACTACCCCAACTGACGAGCAAGAGAGAGATTTTCCAGGTAGACCTGAAGGCCTCCAAAGGAAGCACTGGAAATATCCTCCATTAATTTACGGGAAAACCAGACCTAAATTGTCAAGAAACAATTCACAGTCCTCTAACTGTAGCGCTTTCATGGATGAGCTAAAAAGTGGCGGCAATGCCCCTGGAGACGAGGATATCCCAAGTGTTGACACTTTTGTGGCAGGCCTGAAGGAGATGGCTAAGCTTGAGTATGATAATCAACTGCACAATCAGGTCTGGACTATATTCTTTCCTACTTAAGCTTGTTTGGGGTACCTTGTTTGTTTTCTTCCTGTAAGTTTTGTTTGCATGGCTTTACAGTTAGATATGCAGAACTTACCTTGTGCGTGCCATTTTGCTTTGGTCAATTTAGTGGCAGATAATGCTTGCATAGCCACTTTCTACTCTTCCATGTTTGCGGTTATTGCAGTGACATAAAATAGTTATTCAGCTAGAACAGTGCATGCAGAGATCATATATTAGACTCTCTTGTTAGTTTGCTTTTACTCTGTTTGTGGCAACTTTATTTTAGCAATTGGCTGAATTTTTGGATTGATGCGCCTGCCAAGACTTTTCCTTATTAACTGATGTCAGAATCACTCTTTAAATATCTTTACTAGAGAAATTCAATGTCAATAAACATCATAGACCGGAGCAATCACTTGGAAAAGCTGGTCTTTATCCTGAACTTTGTCCTCATTAGATGCATACTGATATCTGTGCTAGGCTCAAGATTCTGGGAAGTCGAAAAGGAATATAAAAAATGTCGGATTGGATCCTATGCCAGACACATTGGAAGTTCCTTCAGATTGGCCTCTTGAATTTGGGAAGCTGCAAAAAAGGATAATTGAACTTTGGCAGACTTGCCATATTTCATTGATCCACAGGACATATTTCTTCCTGCTGTTTAAAGGTGACCCGTTGGACTCTATTTACATGGAGGTCGAGGTAAGAAGACTTTCATTCCTCAAGGAGACATTTCTCAAAGGAAATTCAGCTTTTCAAGGTGGTCAGACAGTCAGTCTTGCGTCAAGGTAAAATTTGCACCTTGCTGCTCTCATGCACTCTCGTTTAATATGTTTTGTCTAGTGTATTTTCTTTATACACTCCCCTCATGCATTCAGTTAAATTAGATCAGAGTTTTTTAATTCTTGATACCCTTTTAATGTGTTTGAACCGTATAGGCTGGTAAATTAATAGCTTGACCTAATGCAATATGTCAAATCTTGATATATTGCACCTGTGCATCATCTGCTAATTTGAATCAAATTATCTTTTCTCTAATTACAGCCTCAAAGCTCTTCGCCGTGAGAGAGCTACACTAAGCAGGCTCATATATAAAAGGTTTCCAGGAGATGAGAGAAATGGGATCTTCCATGAATGGGGCATAAAGTTAAGCTCCAAAAGGAGGAGACACCAACTGATTCATCGTTTGTGGAGTGACACAGATATGAATCACGTGATGGAAAGTGCTGCAATTGTTGCAAAGCTGATTAAGTTCTCTGAGCAGGCGCCTGCTCTGAAGGAGATGTTTGGACTTAGCATCATACCTCCTCCACGCATGTTAACGATGTCCTTAGGCTGGAAGAACAGTATGGCATCTCTACTGTAAGCATCTGGAACTGTGGTGGGAAGAAATGAAATTAGTGTATGCTTATTGTTGCTCGGATCAACTGCATGTTTGTCTACCTCATTTTAATTTTTGATTACTCATTCACTAAAAATAAAAATAAAAAATAAAAAATATAAACTTTAATTTACGAATCACACTTGGAGGAGGAACCAAAATATCTCGATTAGTGTCACCATTTTACTTATCACTGATTTTTACCATCCAATGAAATTAAATCTGCTCTCTGTTCTTACATATGAAACTTTTCCGCTCTACATTTAACAAACTGATCGGCAATCATGTCTTGATTTTCCGCTAACTTTTTCATGTAATCAACAAAAATTGGCAGCTTGCATCCCCTTTGGTTCTTTTTCGAACAAAGTTCCAAACTGGCTCTTCAACTATGCAGTGCATAACACTTTGCCAGCAAAAAATATCCGAGATCGAAATAACAAGGCGTCATGCTAATATGAAAGAAAAAACGATTGAGAGAATGATCTCCCCAAACAAGACTATCTTAATGACTACATTGTGAATACTATTGTGTTAAAGGAGTGACCCTTATTTTGTAGAGGCTCCAAGGAAGGGAAATGTCCAATATAGAAGAGATATATTTTTTCCTTCTTGGAAGAGTAAATCAATTATGGTAAATATTGTGTCATTTCTTCAAGTAAAAGAAAAATTCAAATATAGTAAGAACATCAGGAGAAGCCCTAATAATTCTCCCATTTAGCCTAAATTTTCTTGATAAAACTTGATCTTTTTTTTTTAAATCTTCATCATTACTGCTTGACATAATTAAAAATAGGTACAAATTCAAAATTGAAGTCATGAGTCTTAAAGGTAAGCACGAGTTAAAAATATTGGAGCCCTGCATTAAAAGTGAGCATAGTTAAAAGTAAATCAATTATGGTAAATATTCTGTCATTCCTTCAAGTAAAAAAAATTCAAATATGGTAAGAAAATCAAGAGAAGCCCTAACAATTCTCCCTTTTGACCTGAATTTTCTTGATAAAAGTTGATATTTTTTCTTCACATCTTCATCATTACTGCTAGACATAGTAAAAAGTAGGTACAAATTGAAAACTGAAGCCGTGTGTGTTAAAAGTAAGCACGAGTCAAGAATGTTGGAGCCCTGCATTAAAAGTGAGCAGGGTTATAAGTGAGAGCTCATGCGTTAAAAGTAAGTATGAGTTGAAAATTGAAGCTCATAAGCATGAGTTAAAAATAATTTTTATTTTTAAAATTTAGCAGCAGAAATATTGAAAATATTGTCTCTACATTACGGACAATTGTTTTTGACAAACATTTTCATTATCATCGAATTGGCCATTGCTTGATCTGAACCCCTTAACGTGTCTTTAACCTCGCTCTAATAGTACTTGTTAGCGTCATGCATAAGTTAACTAGGTGACGATAAAACAAATAACAAAGGAGAAAATTATCAAAAGATAATATTATAATATGACTTGGTCAATTGACACATACATATGAGTAAAATAATGTAAAAGAAAAACCTTTTAAGAGAATAATCTCCCCCTAAGCAAGACTTTTTAGTGACTATTGTTTGATTTTGTGAAGGAGAATCCTCAATTTAGAGGTAAGAAAAGGGATCCGTCTAATATGGAAGATATCTATATTTTTCTTTTAGGAAAAGTAAATCAATTATAATTAATATTCTACCCTTCATTCAAGTAAAAGAAAAATTCAAATATGGTAAAAACAAGTCAGGGCAAACCCTAACAAATCTCCCTTTTGACTTGAATTTTATTGACAAAACTTGATCCGCTTTCTTCACGCAATCTTCATTATTACTGCTTGACATGATTAAAAATAGGTACGGATTGATAATTAAAACTCTGTGTTAAAAGTGAACACGAGTTAAATTTTTTGAATCTTGCACTAAAAATAAGCAGGGTTAAAAGTAAAACACTGCATCAAAAGTGAGTAGTATTAAAAGTGAGACTCCATGTGATAAAAATGAGTAAGCATGAGTTGAAAGTCTAGCTCATAAGCATGTGATAAAAATGGTTTTTCTTTTTAAAGATGTAGCGGCAGAAATGTTAACAATATAATTTAAAATTTTGTCTCCACATGTGGCATTCCGAACAATTTTTTCTTTTATGAGAAATGTCTTCATTATCGCCAAACTGGCTGCACTCCTTCGAACCTGTCTGTAACCTCGCTCTGAACCATTAGATCTGATACTAGTGACATGAAGAAACTAATAAAGCAAACCTTGGTGACGATACAACAGATAACAAAGGAAAAATATATCAAAAGATAATATTATAATATGATTCGGTCTATTGACCTGCACATGAGAAGATTAATATAAAAGAATAAAAGTACTGAGAAAATAATCTCCCCCTAAACAAGACTCTTTTGTGACTATATTGTGTATACTAGTATTTTATTTGTGAATGAGGGATCCTCAATCTACAAAGGTTCATAACCTTTTCTTCCAATAAAGAGATATTGAAAATATGAAAAATCTATATTTTTCTTTTAGGAAAAGTAAATCAATTACAGCTAAAATTTTGCCCTTCCTTGAAGTAAAAGCAAATTCAAATATAATACGAAAATCAGGGCAAACCCAAACACCTAGTTGTTACTTATTCGTATCATATTTGACCTTCTTTATTGTCTATCTAGGTCATTTATATCATGCTAGCGCTTTAAATTTTTCATGTGTAGAAACATGTGGTAAAAAGCTCCTGAACAAATTTATATATTAAAGAGTGACAAAACTACAAAAAAGCACATTTTCATGCAACATGCTATGGTCTCAACACCCTTATGATGAGATCTGCTCGCTCTAAGTGTCACGCCCTAAAACTGGGGTGGGA
>ML280433.1:50000-80999 GCA_005239495.1 Nicotiana undulata
AAATCTTTTCTTCGGATAAAATTTAGCTTCTTTGTCACCTCCTAGCAAAACTTGACTCCGCTAATGGTTGCCACATCCAATCATGTGCAATCACGTACTCCCTTTGCTGCTCACCTTAATTCTTTGATTGTTGATTCTGGTGCAAATAGACATGACAAGCTCTTCTAATGGTATTCAAAACTATTCTCTGTGTCCCAAAGTAGATAATGTTAAAATAACCAATAATTCTTTAAAACCTATCTCTAAAATAGGTTCTGTCGTTTGTACTACTAATATTAAACTGTCATCCATGTTCCATGTCAATATTTTATCCATTAGCGCCATCACCAAAGCTCTAAGCTGTAAAATTAAGTTCTTTCCCGATCATTATTTTTTCAGGATCTTCAAACAGGGAAATGATTGGCAGTGGTAGATTGCGTGGATGACTTGTATATATTAGTTGGAATTCAAAACTCAAGTCAAGCCTTTTTGGGGAAAGTAATGATGTCAAGCAAGAAATAATACAATGGCATAGACGGTTAGGAGACCCATCATTCTTTGTTTTGAAGAAGTTATATCCCGATTTGTTTTCAAGGACTTGATTTGAATCTTTGTTCTGTGATGCGTGTGAATATGCCAAGCATACTAGAAACTCTTATCATGTGAGTGATAATAGAAGCACAACTCCATTTATGACTATTCATTCTGATGTATGTGGTCCTACCCAAACTGTTTCTTTGTCTGGTAGTAGATGATTTATTACTTTCATTGATTGCTGCACTAGGATGACTTCAGTATATTTGTTAAATGCCAAAATTGAAGTTTTCTCTTATTTTTTGTCATTTTATAAGATTATTTATACTCAGTTTGATGCCCAAATAAAAATTTTGAGAACTAAGAATGGCAACGAATACATGGATAAAATATTTGGTGCTTATTTAAGTCCAATGGGATAGTCCATCAGACTAGTTGTCCTTACACTAGTGCACAAAATGGGGTCGCAGTAAAGAAAAAATAGGCATTTATTAGAACTAGAAGTAGCAAGATCTCTTATGTTCACCATGCATCTACATAAACCTTATTTAGGGGATGCTATTCTAGCGACTGCTTATCTTATCAACAGAATGCCATTTAAACCCCTCAATTTTCGAAATCATCTGGAAGCTTTAAGGGGTAATAATGAATATAGTGTTCCTCCAAAGGTGTTTGGGTCTGTTTTCTTTGTCCATATTAGAAATTCTAGGAAACTTGATCCTAGAGCTATAAAGTGCATTTTTATTGGGAATTCTTTAATAGAGAAAGGTTACAGATACCATCATCCTCGCTCTATAATATCTTTTGTTAGCATGGATATTACCTTTCGAGAACCTGAGCCATATTTCAGTATTACCTCTTCACCTCTTCAAGGGAAGAGTAGTAAGGGGGAAGCGGTGATTCTACCTAGTTCCATTACTGACATTGTTACAGAAAAAAGTGAAATAGGAGAAATAATTCAGGTGGAGACTATTGGGACATTTAGATAGGCCTGATTTAAAAACTTTCCCAAGGAGAAATAGAGCAATAGAAACCATCATGCAATACCGAAGCTGAACCGTCTTCTACTGGTGAGTTATCTAGATTTCTTAATGAGCTAGATGTGCTATTGGTCACAGAAAAAAATTCAGATCTTGCACCACCAAACACCATTTATCTTATTTTATCTCTTATAATTCATCGCCTCCCTCCTATAGAGTCTTTGCCTTATCTATTTCTTCTGTGTCTATTCCTAGAATTAGAGATAAGCTTTTGCAGATCTTAAATGGAAGCAAGCTATGATTGAAGAAATATTGGCCTTGTCAAAAAATGAGACTGGAATCACTTCACCACCAGACTAGAAGTTGGTTGGCTGCAAATGGGTCTTCGCTGTGAAGCACAAAGATAATGGCTCAATTGAAAGATTCAAAGTAAGATTGGTGGCTAAGGGACTCACTCACACATATGGGGTGGATATCAAGATACATTTTCCCCTGTTGCTAAGATGAACACTATTAGAATTCTTTTGTCTTGTTCAACTATTAACTGGGAGTTGCAACAATTTGATGTGATGAATACATTTCTTTATGGAGACTTAGAAGAAGAAGTGTATATGGAGATTCCTCCTGGATTTGATACAGCACAGAGTCAAGGAAATGTATGTAGATTGAAGAAAGCCTTGTATGGACTGAAGCATTCCCCCAGAGCTTGGTTTAATATATTAAACAAAGCAATGATCTTCTTTGGTTACCAAGAAAGCAGTGTTGATCACACCCTCTTCATAAGACATCGAACGGGTAAACTCAATCTTCTCATAGTTTATGTTTATAACATAGTAATGACAGGAGATGAAAAAGAAGAGATAGACCGATTGAAGAAGTTGTTGGAATATGAATTTGAGATAAAGGATCTAGGAAAATTTTAGTACTTCTTGAGACTCGAAGTTGCTAGATCCAAAAGAGAAATCTTTATTTCTCAAAAAAGTATATTCTTGATCTCCTGAAAGAAACTGGTATGACAGGTTGTAGACCCACAGAATTGCCCATTGGAAGAAAGCAGAAGTTACAAAACGGAGTTGAAGAGTAAATTGATAAGGAGAAATATTAGAGGTTGGTTGGAAGACTCATTTATGTAATGACCCGGCTGGTCGTATTGTGTATTATAGCCCCATTCCCCCATCGATCTCTTCTTCTATGTTCATTTGTGGTTATGTTACTTGCCGGGATGGTTGGTTTGGTCAGGATGTTTCGGAGTGAACTAGGATACTTAGTCCCAAAGTTAGAAGTTTAAGTTGGAAGAGTTGACCAGAGTTTGACTTTTGTGTAGACAACTCCAGAATGAAGTTTTGATGGTTTCCATAGTTTCGTACGAATTTTGGACTTATGAGTATGTCTGAATATTGATTTAGAGGTCTGTATGTCATTTTTGCTTGAATTGGTGAAAGTTAGAAAGTTGAAGGTTTGGAAAGTTGAGAGGTTTGACCGAGAGTTGACTTTGTTGATACCGGGATCAGATTATGGTTTCGAGAGTTGGAATATGTCTGTTGTGTCATTTATGACTTGTGTGCAAAATTGAAGGTCAATCGGAGTTGGTTTGATATGATCCATCATTAGTTTTAGAAGTTAAAAGTTCAATAATTTCATTAGGCTTGAATTGGGGTGTGATTCGTGATTTTGATGTTATTTGATGTGATTTGAGGTTTCGACTAAGTACGTATCATGTGTTTAGGACATGTTGGTATGTTTGTATGGGGTCCCGGGGGCCTCGGATATGATTTGGATTGAAATTAGATTGTGGTTTGGACTTAGAGAATGATGTTGGTTTCAGTTCTAGTGTAACCGCACCTGCGAGGTTTTGGCCGCAGGTGCGGAGCCGCAGAAGCGACCATGTATGATTAGATGCGAGATTTGGGAAGGATGTCTAGGAGCCCAGGTGCAGAGGTTATTCCGCAAAAGCAGAAATGGGTAGGTTTGGGTGGAGCAGAAGTAGAAGGTCTCCGCAGGTGCGGAAGCGTAGGAACAATAGAGCAACCGTATAAGCGATCCTACAAGTGCGAAGAAGGGACCACATGTGTGCTAGGTCTGGAGCTTAAGTGAATTCCGCAAATGCGGAAATTTACAGCAAAAACGGTGTTGCAGGTGCGATTTAGTTGGCATATTTTATAAACGAAGGGTTTCGAGTTTTTCTCTCATTTTAGACTTGTGGAGCTTGGCTAGGGGCGATTCTTGAGAGGGTTTGGGCTTTAATTAACAGGTAAATGATGATTCATCACTTTTATTGATACTTATTGTTTACGCATTGATTTTTACACCTAGATTATGTGTGCTTAAGGTGAAATTTGGGGGATTTTGGACTATTTATTGGAGAGTGAGATTTGGGGATTTGAGGGTCAATTTGTGGTTGGAATTGGATAAATTTAGTATGGTTGGACTCATAACTGAATGAGAGTTCGGATTCTTTGAATTTTTTTGATTTTCATGGTGCGGTCCCGGGCTTGACATTTTGGGCTGACCTTTTTTTATTTTGGTTAAAGATCTTAGCCTTTTTGTATAGAATTGATTCCTATAGCTTTTATTGATTATACAAAGTCTTTTTGACTTGATTCGAGTCGTTTGGAGGCCGATTCACGAGGCAAAGGCTTGTTGGAGTAGTGAGTTGTGCGTTTTGAGGTAAGTAACACATCTAAACTTTGACTTGAGGGTATTAATCCTGAGAACTATGTTATATGAAAGATATTGGGGTGACATAGGCGCTATGTGATGGGCGTGTGTGCGTGCACCTGTGTGTTCCTGGTTTGGGGAGGCCTTTAGGCTATTACCGGGCTTGTTTTGCTATCATATCATGTTATTCCCGCATTCCCTATACTTGTTTGATTATTTGAACTGTGAATCATATTAGACATTATGTCTAGGATATGTGCTAACTGTTTGAGACTTGATAGGACTATTCTTGTTGTTTCTGAGTTATATACCTTAGTTGCACACATGTCTCAATCATGATATTATATCCGTGTATGATATTGACGAGCTCGAAACACACAGTTAATTTATGCTCGCTTATCAAATATAGTTTAGTATAATATCGTATCCACATGGATTGGAGTTAAATAGTATTCTCGTAGTTTCTAGCTTGATCGTTATCCAAGATGATCAACAATTGAGATTTATATGATTTCTAAGATCTAAAGCTATTGACTTATGACAACTGAAAACAAGGAAGTTATCAGTTGGAGGAAATAGGGGTTGATAGGATATGTGTAAGATAATTATTTGGGATCTAACTATAGATAATTCATTTATAATATTTAAGTGAGTTTCTCGAATTCACTCAATTATCATTTCAACCGTTCAGCAAAAACCCCTCCGTCGATTAAGTTTTAACCTCACAAGATGAACTAATTTAGGCACGTGAAGATATGAAAGAATGCATAATGGATTGGTCTTTAGGAAAACCTCTTTCGATTATTCTCATAACTAGGTTTAATCAATCATTCAACTAGCCTCTTTCAATTTCCAAGAAAAATCTATGAACTCAACCAACAAAATAATGCAAATATGTCACAAGTTATGCCTCTCTCGATTACATGAGCAAGTGGATATAGATACAACAGTCAAATTATCCAAAAATTCTTATAATACACAAACAATCATCAATACACCAAATCCATCAAACCCTAAAGGGAACTACTCCATAGATATGGAGCAATTCGTCACAGATAAAATTAAAGTATAGGAAAACATAAATTCTATCCAAGCTCGAGTCTTGAGTGAGGAAGGAATGATGAAATCCTTGTGCTCTTGTTCTTCACACTCCTCCTTAGCCTCTGTAGGTCGAATATGTGCAAAAGTACAAAATATAATATTTTTCATGTATTTATACCAAGTAGAGTCGAACTCAGCCAAAACCACCTTCTCCTAGCCGAAATAGGATTTTTACTCTATAAAAATTGCACAGGTGCGCCGCAGGGGTAATGCACCATGCAGGGCATTATTGGGGAAATCCAGAGAGTCAGTTCTGACAGACAATAGAAATAGGCAACCACGACGCGCCACAGTTGTGGACTTTTCTCTGAGTACGAATTGAATCTTGATTTTTGACATTCAGACTTGGTCGTTGACCCCCGAACACGATCCCGACTATCCCTTGGGATTTTACTCAGATTCAAAGATTCAAAACAGTCGATTTTATTCCACAACATCTACATAGCTTTGAATCACTCCTATAAGGCATCAAACACACAATAAATGCAAAGCACTATCAATTAAAGCTCAAACATGAATAAAATGCAGTAAATTAGAGTGCAATAAGCGACTAAAATATGAAACTATAGCCTACCATCATATATCTCCGTCTCAGTACTTCTTATTTGATTCCTCACATGTTGCTGATACCACTTAAGGGTAATACTATAAAGCTGAGTATTTGAGATGTGTTAATTTGAGACTTGAATGGCAAACGATTGAGTTTGGGCCTTAGAGACGGTTTTGTTCTGATTTTGAGATGGCGCATATGCCAGACCCATATTGGGTAAGTGTTATTGTTTTGGGGCGACTCATGCACTAGGCCTCACTATTGGGCTAAATGATAATGATTAGAACTTGGACGGAATCCTCCCCTCTTGAGTCTTACATGCCAACAGTGGGCGTATGCACTATATTTCATGTGCGTACTTGATAATATGTAGTTATTACAGGAACCCGTATAGTGCTAAGTGTAAATATTCTGGATGGATCCACTATGATACTATTGATTGACATGTATACTTGACATGTAGTCATAGAGATGTACTTTCCTCATGCTAACTAATATTTGACCTGCTTTATCTCTGTTTGGATTTAAACTGTTATACTTGAAAGCATGCCTAAATTTCTAAAATGTGAACAAGCTAGACGTGATATCATTGAGAAACTGTTTCTACGATTATCCTTTATATTTTGAATTGTTATTTATTATTGGTATTGGCATTAGACTATTGTTCTGAGCTCGTCACTACTTTTAACCCAATGTTAGTGTTGTTACTTATTGAGTACATTGGGTCCATACTATACTCTGCACTTCATGTGCAGTTCTAGGTACATCCGGTCGAGGTGATTTTCAGACTTGAGTTGTTGCCAACTTCTGAGAGACTACGAGGTAGCTCCCACATCGTCTGCAGTCCTTGAAGTTGTCTTTCTGTTATCTCTATCTTTATTGTTCTTATATTTAGACAGTTGTATCATAGGACTTCTCTTGTACCTTGTTTTTCAGTAGTGCTCGTGTAATCGTTGACACCGGGTTTTGGGGTTGGTTGTTGTCATACCCTAACCTCAGGAAGCGCGATCGGAGCTCAACCGAGGGGACGCGGTCGAGCAATCCTGTTAAACACTTTTCCACCCAACTCACTTATGATCAAGAGAAGGTATATTGCCATTAATTAAACAGTAGAAGGATCATATGTATATAAACATTACTAAATCATTTCATTTTGCTACATCATTGTTAAGTTTCAAAATACATACATTTTATGATTGAGTGGAACAAGAGTCCAAAATAGCACCCATATACAACCCACATAGTGTCTACAGAGCCTCCAATGAGACAAAAGAGTGTAAAGATAGTGCCGACGACAAGGCCCCGGCTATACCTAAAAGTGGATACAATATAACAAAGGATACAATACACGACCCCAAAATGAAGTGGGGCTCACCGAGTTCGATGAGAAGAGGATGCACTACTATCAGTGATCAACATTATCTTCTATGGAATCACTTGCATCCATTTAAAGTGTTGCGCCCCCGGTAAAAGGGACGTTAGTACCGTCAAATAGTACTAGTATGAGAACTAAACACCATCTCAATAGAATGAATAGTAATACAAGGGAAACAGTCAAGAAAGCAATATAAGCTATAAATAACACTAAAACATCAAGGTAAGGATTACTTAGATTTACAAGTCCATTCCCACGTTATTAGGTTGGGTGGTTTTTAGTGTCAATATGCCGCAACCACAATACCACTGTGTTCTTACACGGAGTCCGATCTCGGCCCGATCAGCTAAGCCATCTCATTTGAGACATCAACCATATTCACAACTTCATCCACAATACCACCGTGTTCTTAAACGGAGTCCGATCTCGGCCCGATCGGCTAGGCCATCTTATTTGCGACATCAACCACATTCAATCAGTCATCTCATTTCATATTTTTTCCCCATCTTTCCAATACATTGTCATGAGTGGCCCAATTATAAAGTTATTCTTGGAACTTGGCCGTACTTCATGAATCAAGTTCTTTTCCACATTCCAACATTATTATCATTATCAATAACGACACGATTTTTAATTCAAGACTTTTGAATTCACATGTGAGCAATTTAAAATCTAAGGCACATAGAGGTTTTTCACACAACTTGGCATAAAAGTCTTTAATCGAATTTGACTTGAAGTCTAGGAATTTTGCACATATTCTAAGTTTTGAACATTTCTTTAGATGATGAGATAACATTATCAAAGCATTGGAATACATATTACATATATATTTTCAAAGCAAGCACATTCAGGATAGCAATTTCTAGGACGTTCAGTTTGGGACTTACATCGATTGCATGAATACCATGGGATTAAATTCTAAGGCGAGGGGGTTGAGCCAAAATACCTCAATTGATCTTCTTAAAACTCTAAGATGTTCCAGAATATTAGCAACTTCGATCTATTTTAGCAATATAGCAAAATTGTACCAAAATTAGGAAAACAATCACGATTCTAGCTCACTTGATCATTTTACCAAACACTATGTGCGTATTAAGGTTTCATGACACTTTTATGAAAGACTTCACCATCCCACACCCCGTTCTTTTCTATCTTTAACTCACAACCTTCCCACATACCTTAAGAACACATGCATCCAAGGTAAGAACTCCCATCCCCAAGAACTACTTTACTAATGACCCATTCTAGTTACATTTTGAAATTAAGAGTTTGGGTGATAGAATCTTACCTCTTAGGAAGAAGACCTAGGGTGCCTCTCTTGATAATCTTCAAAGATTTAAGCTAGAATTGAAGAGTAACTTGATGAAGATCACTTTCTCCCTCTAGAACTCTCTCTCTCACTCTAAAGATATCAGAAAATAAGCTCAAAATGGTCTAAGGTATGTGTTTTAACGGAATAGGGCCGGGCTTAAAAATCCCAAAAATGAAGCTCCGAAATAGGTTATGCGATCCACGAAATGACCGCGAAAGGTGGCCTCGGGAACTGGTCTGGCCTGCTTCACACTGCGGCCGTTATGCGGCCCGCAGACTTGTTCTGCGGTCACATAATGCGCCGCAAAACCTCACTACGTAAAAGTCTAAGTATTACTATGCGACCAAAGTGCGGCCCGCGAAACAGTTATGCGGTCGCATATTGGTCACGGAATTTACCAAAACATTGGCCAAAAAGGCTACAAGAAGATCAATATGTTTTTGTTAAGTACCTAGCTCATGATGCTTGCAATGTATTAGCAAGCTTAGGAAATCTATGTGTTCTAAGTGACACAAAATATGACTATGATGTACTAAATATTCCGTAATTTTTAATATATATTTTCTGTTTGCTAAAAAAAAGAGAAGAATTTGTCACATGAATTGTCTGGCCAATATACCTTGGAGAGTTAGGATTTGACTTGGTGAGCATACATTTATATCATGCTTGCAATATATCCATTCATTATAGGGATCAACATCATTGGGAACCAAACTGTTATTTATCTAATTTTTAAGAATCAAAAGGCAAAATCATTTAGGATTTGAAGGGAAAAGAAAGGAATAATAGAAATTTGATAATCATATAAAATGATTGTCTAACCTGAAAGTAATCATAGGCTGAATTAATAATGAAAATTGGCGTGTGAATATGTTGTGCTGCATATTGAGGGAAGAAGTACTGCCAGAAATCGTCATATTTTATATTAATGAGAAGTATCATGTTGGCTAATTTTATTTTTATCCAACATAAAAGATTGTTCTTACCAAACTTGGGTTGGCTAAACTGAACAAGGTACAAGAGGGTGGTAAGTTCTTGGCATATCCCTAAACTCCAAAAGAAGAGTAAATTAAGGTAAGAAGTTCAACATCTAACAGAAAGTAAAATACTCAAATGATATGCTTAATTCTTACGTGCAAAGTAACTACCCTCTTATACATTTCCTAAATATGTGATTCCCCAGATATAGTTTTTCTGCATAAACTCATCCAAGAATTAGTTAATTTGTTATTTAAGAAAAACACTTAAAAATTTTCTCATAATTCATGAACTTACACGTTCACAAAAAAACCAACATCAGAAATGCACTTCACTCTAGCAGTCACTGGGAGAAAAAGTCTGACTTTGTCACAATGTAGGATTGCACCCAACCCTCATGTTGGAGTTCCACTAAGGATGGCCTGTCATAAAAGTTTTTAATTTTCTTTTTATTATTTCAGCCACTTAATTAGAGAGAATAAGAGAACTATGAGGGAGAAATAGGACGTACATTTTCAGCATATATCATCCCTTTTCCTAAGAAATACTCCATGAAAGCTTCAAATATTATTTCCCCTCTGAAGTGCAAGTTAGTATCCTTAAATAATTTGACATTTTGTATACGGTCAAAACCAGGAATGACCGATTTTGAGGTTTCTGCGACATTCCGAGCCTGGTCTCGATGGTATCAAGGATAGGTCCGAGGATCAACTCCGAGGTGAATCCCTCGAGGAATGGTATCGAGGGATTAATGTGCCTCGAGATAGAGTAAAGGTCGGGGCCCGTCGTGGAAAGGCGGGGGACTCCCAAGAACTTGTGGCTAAAGCTGACAAGCACCTGCAAGAATAGTATAAGTCCGTACCGGACCATTAAATAGTTGTACCACCTATTTTCTTTTGTAATAATTATACATGTACCATGTTGGGATTCCCCCTCCTATATAAAGGGGACCCTTATCATTTCTTGCACACATGATATTCAATACAAGATCATTCTCTGCTCTCTAACTTAAACATTCTCCAATGTCGATCCCTTTGATTTATTGCTTATATTTATTGTGTTCTATTAATTGTTCTTCATTTATTACTCACCATTGATCATAAAGAGCCCTCCCCACGGCCCCTTGAAACTGTTAGATCTCCATCAATCTCTCACCGCTAACACTGTAATTCGACCTCGAGGCCTTACCTCGGCCAGCTCGAGACCCTGACCTAGGGCAGTTTGGTTGGCATATCTTTACTCTCTTTTACCCTTAACTTATTTTCTTACCCACACTCAACATCTATTTCTTAACAACTAGTATTAAAATAAATCACATATTCTTAGAACCACAAAATCACATTTAATTGTAATTACCATTTTCAAGGTAAACAGTTTAGCGCCCACCGCAGGGCTAAATATAATAGTTATTGTTTTAGAGCTGGTTTACTGAAAAACGCAAGTTATTCTTCACACTTTTTCTTGTCCAAGAATCTTTGATTTCAGGTCAAAATGTCTAACTCAGTGAATGCACATGAGAACAACGACTCTGAAGACCATGGAGAGAATGGTGTAGCTGTTTCAGGCACCGGTGTACCACCGCAAAATCCTGAGTACGCACCGGAGCTAATTCTCGTGGACGTAGGCTCGCGCAACATCCAACACGTCGATATAAACTCCCACACTGACGGGGGTATACGCTGAGAAAACGAACAGGAGGTTCAGAAAACTCCAAGTCAGAAGGAAGGAGAAATTAGCCTCCATGTGATTTTTGAAATGCTACTGGCAGAACAAGCGGCAATTTCTCAGCTACAAAACCATCGAAAGACTTCAAGCGCAATGGCACCAAAAATGGCTCCTCGAGTCGAACAGGCACCAGAGAGGTTGAGCAACAGCGGGTCAGCAGCCGATTCCGCTGTTATGAAAATGCTCGAGGGCCTCACGAAGAGGATTGAATCAAGGTTCCCAGAGAGAGAACCAATGCCATGTAAGGAGAGATATAAACCGTACATCCAATCGAAGAAACGCCCTGAGACGCAACATACCTCGAATCGATCAAAGGACGGATCGAGGTAGGAATCCTCGGGGACTCATGAACAAAGCCGGGTTCAACAGGCACACAGGGCCGATAGAGGTGCTCCGATTATTTGAGTACAACTTCAACATTGACGTTTCATACATCGTATCGGCCATAGGTAAAATCAAAGATACCAGGTGGCCAAAAACCATACTATCAGATCCTTCGCAAAGGAACCCTAACTTGACGTGCGCGTTTCACGACACACATGGTCATAGGACCGAAGACTGCAGACAACTCCGAGAAGAAGTAGCCCGATTAGTTAGCAAAGGGCACCTCCAAGATTCATCAGCGGCCGAGCTGTAAACCATTTTCGGGGAAGAGAAATAGATCGGAGGAACGGAACGGGAAAACCTCAGCACATCGTTCATATGATCATTGGGGGGTCCGACGTCCCTCAAGGACCCGTGATCAAGCGAACAAAAGTATCCGCTGCAACAGTAGGGCAAATTTGGGGCCACATGCCTGAGGACATCCTTGCATTCAGTGAAGAGGACTTCGAAACCTTGTCTCATCCACACAACGATGCGTTGGTAATTTCCTTTCTCTTGAATAACATTCAAATTAAACGTGTACTCGTAGATCCAGGTAGCTCGGCCAACGTAATCAGGTCGAAGGTGGTGGATCAGCTCGGACTGCTCGATCAAATCATACCTACCTCACGAGTCCTCAACGGATTTAACATGGCCGGCGAAGCATTAAAGGGGGAGATTACCCTTCCGGTCAACATGTCCGGTATGGTTCAAAATACAAAATTCCATGTCATCGAAGGTGACATGAGGTACAATGCATTTCTTGGGAGGCCATAGATACACTACATGAGGTCAGTTCCATCAACTCTTCATCAGATGATGAAGTTCCCAACAAAAGACGGTATAAAAATAGTATATGGAGAGCCGCATGCGGCAAAGGAGTTGTTCGCGGTTCACAGCGAGGCACTAGCACCCATACCCTCCACCTCGGAGGAGCAGGAGGGCAAACAGACCCCCGAGGAAGATGAAGAAGACTTCTTTGCTCCCCGAACCTTCGTTGCTCCCGAAGAATCGGAGGCAACAAAATCAACGATTGAGGAACTGGAGCAGGACGTTCTGGTCGGACATCTCCCAGAACAAAAGGTATACCTGGGGACGAGATTAACTCCCGAACGCAGGAAAAAACTCATTCAATTCCTTATTGTTAACATCGATTACTTTGCTTGGTCCCATTAGACATGACAGGGATCCCGCCGGAAATAACTATCCATAGACTAAGTGTCAACCCCAGGTTCAAACCGTTGAAGTAAAAAAGGAGACCTCAGTCCGAGGTAAAACATGCATTCATCAAGGACGAGGTAACAAATCTCCTCAAAATAGGGTCAATTAGGGAGGTTAAATATCCCGATTGGTTGGCCAATGTGGTGGTAGTCCCCAAAAAGGGGAATAAGCTAAGAATGTGCGTAGATTATAAAGACTTAAATAGAGCATGCCCCAAAGACTCGTTCCCATTGCCCAACATCGATCGCCTGATCGATGCTACGGCCTGCCACGAGATCTTCACCTTTCTCGATGCTTACTCGGGGTATAATCAAATTCAGATGAACCCGAGGACAGGGAAAAGACTTCGTTCATCACGAAGTACGGTACGTACTGCTACAATATGATGCCCTTCGGGCTGAAAAACGCTGGAGCCACGTACTAACGCCTAGTTAATAAAATGTTCGAACATCAAATAGGAAAATCCATGGAAGTTTACATTGATGATATTCTAGTTAAGTACCTGCACGCAGAGGACCATTTGACTCATTTGCAGGAGACATTTGACGTCCTCAGAAGCTACAACATGAAGCTCAATCCCGAGAAATGTGCCTTCAGAGTAGGTTCGGGAAAATTTTTAGGCTTTATGGTGTCAAACAGGGGGATTGAGATTAACCCCGACAAAATCAAAGCCATCGAAGAAATCACGGTGGTAAACAACGTAAAGGCCATAACACGGATGACCGGGCGGATAGTGGTCTTGGGCCGATTCATATCAAGATCATCGGACATGAGTCATCATTTCTTCTCCTTGCTCAAGAAAAAAAATAGCTTCAAATGGACTCCGGAATGCCAACATGCCCTAGAGGAGTTGAAGCGATATCTATCAAGCCCACTTTTACTCCACACCCCGAATGAGGGTGAAACGCTGTATTTATACCTGACCGTATCTGAGGTGGCGGTAAGTGGTGTACTAGTTTGAGAAGAACAAGGTACGTAATCCCCTGTTTACTATGTAAGTCGGACCCTGGGAGATGCCGAAACCAGGTATCTGCTCCTAGAAAAACTAGCTCTTGCATTAATAAGTGCATCTCAGAAATTAAAACCTTATTTTCAATGCCATCGAATTTGTGTTTTAACAACATACCCTATTCAAAGCATATTTCACAAGCCTGAGTTATCGGGCCGACTGGCCAAGTGGGCCATCGAACTTGGGGGGTATGACATCGAGTACCAGCCCCGAACGACTATCAAATCCCAAATTTTGGCGGATTTTGTGGCCGACTTTACGCCCTCCCTTGTGCCCGAGGTAGAGAAAGAACTTCTGCTAAAGACGGGAACATCTTCGGGGGTATGGACCGTATTCACCGATGGTGCCTCTAATGTGAAAGGGTCCGGGATCAGCATAGTTCTAAAGCCATCTACGGGCGGCATGATTAGATAATCTATAAAAACTGCAAAATTGACTAAAAACGAAGCCGACTATAAGGCTAGGGTTGCAGGTCTGGAATTGGCCAAAGACCTAGAAGCCGAAGTCATCGAAGCAAAATGTGATTCCCTTATGGTGGTAAATCAGGTAAATGGGAGCTTCGAGGTTCGAGAAGATAGGATGCAAAGATACTTAGACAAAATTCAAGTCATATTGCACCGCTTCAAAGAATGGACCCTGGTCCACATACCTCGAGAGAAAAATAGCGAGGCCGATGCCCTTGCAAACTTGGTATCATCTGTCGAAGAAGATGACATACTCCCAGGGGCTGTCGTTCAGCTATCCAAATCAGCAATCGAGGAAGGCCATACCGAGATCAATTCTACTAGTCTGACATGGGATTGGAGAAATAAATACATCGACTATTTAGGAAATGGGAAGCTACCCACGGACCCAAAAGAGTCGAGGGCCCTGCGAACCAAAGCAGCTCTATTATCACTCGATGAAAATTGAACTTTATACAGAAGGACCTTCGATGTACCCCTAGCAGTATGTCTGGGACCGGGGGACACATGTTATGTGCTCCAAGAAATCCACGAGGGCACTTGCAGAAATCACTCCGGTGCCGATTCTTTAGTCCAAAAGGTGATCAGGGCAGGTTACTATTGGGAAAACATGGAAAAGGACGCCAAAGAATTTTTCCGGAAATGCGACAAATTCCAAAGATTCGCACTGATGATTCATCAACCCGGTGAACAACTACATTCAGTCTTGTCGCCATGGCCGTTCATGATGTGGGGGATGGACATCGTCGGCCCCCTACAACCGGTACCAGGTAAAGCTAGATTTATTCTATTTATGACTAAATACTTCTCAAAGTGGGTGGAAGCGCAGGCCTTCGAGAAGATAAGAGAAAAAGAAGTCATTAACTTCATATGGGACCATATCCTGTGCCAATTTGGGATCCCCTCTGAGATAACCCGCGACAACGGAAAGCAGTTCATCGGAAGCAAAATAACAAAGTTCCTCGAGGACCATAAAATCAAAAGGATCCTGTCGATACCCTACCACCCATGTGCAAACGGTCGGGCTGAATCCACAAACAAAACCATCTTTCAAAACTTGAAAAAGAAGTTGGAAAATGCGAAAGGTAAATGGAGGGAAATGCTGCCGGAGGTGCTATAGGCATATCGAACAGCTCCAAAATTGAGAACGAGGGAGACACCGTTCTCTCTGGTGTATGGTTCCGAGGCTTTGATACCGATTGAGGTCGGAGAGACAAGCGCCAGATTTCGGCACACTACCAGGAATTCAAACAACGTGGCTATGACTGCAGCCTCGAACTATTAGATGAGAAGCGAGAAGCTTCACTGGTCCGAATGGCCGCCCAAAAACAAAGAACCAAAAGATACTATAACAAGAGAACAAACCTCCGACATTTCGGAGTCGGGGACTTAGTCCTAAGAAAAGTCACCCTAAACACTCGGAACCCTAATGAGGGGAAGCTAGGCCCGAGCTGGGAAGGACCGTACTGTTTCCTCGGAGTAATCGGCAAAGGGTCCTAGAAACTCGGTACCATGGAAGGCGAACACCTTCCAAGAAATTAGAACATATCAATGCTCAAATGCTATTACTGCTAAGGTGAAACCTTCTCCTTTTTTCATATGTGTGCACCATACTAAACTTTTACATATGTCTGATGGAAGAGATAGAAATATCCTCCGACTCGAAGACCTTGGGTTTTAAAGCGTGCGTTGCACTCTTTTCCTTCGACCGGGTTTTATCCCAAAAAGGGTTTTTACCGGCGGGGTTTTTAATGAGGCAGCATATATATGCCACCCAAGGAGCAATCGATAAGTATTCAAGGCTTTTCTTCAATCAACCTCGAATACTGGGGGGCATCCACCCGTGAGATCACCTCCTAAGAGAAATCGAAATAAGCCAAAGTGGGTCTCGATAGGAAAATGATGTATCGGGCCAAACGGTCAAATGAACCGTGCCCGCATAGAATAATCGAACCCTCGACAGTAAAAACATATATACTTGTACCAAGTAATCAAAGGATATCTTTTACCATCAAAACGCTTTGCGTTTCGAAGAAAGTTGCTATTATCACAAGAAATGGCCCCAGGGCCAGAAATTTTCCGAACACTCGGGGACTGACATCAAAAACTCGAAGCCGTAAGACCTCAGGGCCGGAAACTTCGTGCTCGTAATCCCTCAATGAGGCAACATCAAGTTCACAAGAAATGACTCCAAAGCAAAAAACTTTCGATGTCTCGGGGACTTTCTTTGACCGTCAACCCATCGAGCTATTAAAAACTCGAGGCCGTAAGACCCCGAGCGAGAATCTTCGAGCCCCAAAGGACCTCTATACGGCAACGCCAAAACTGTAAGACCTTCGGGCATACCAAAAATGTAAGACCTACTCGAGGCATTATCAATGATGTAAGACCTCCGTGGGGCAACCTCGAGCTTATAAGACCTTTATAAGGCAACCGTAAGCTCGTAAGCTCTCCACGAGACATTATCTAATCTATAAGACCTCGAGCAAGGCTTGAATTATAAGACCTCCAGGAGGCAATATCAAAACTTTAAGATCTCAAGTAAGGCATGGTCAAATCTACAAGACCTCAAGTAAGGCATGTCCAATTTTTAAGACCTTAAAAAAGGCATAATCCCGATATTAAAATCAAGGCTATATATTCGAACTTGTAAGACCAGTAAAAAGGCATAAACTCGATATAGACGCCGATATTACCTTACTCGGGGACTAAAAGGCTACGGCCAAACACAATGACTACGATTAAGAAGCTATGACCAACACAATGCCTACGGTCAAGAGGCTACGACCAAACACAATGACTACGGTCAAGAGGCTTCGGCCAAACACAATGACTACGGTCATAAGGCTCCAACCAAACTAACGCGACTCGGGGACACCCGATCGTCGCCATAAAATCACAAATACTTAGAAAATACTTCGAAAAGAATCAGTTATCCAGGCTATCCTCTGCTTAAGAAAAACAGATTCGATAATATCAGCTCCAACAATAAAAAGGCTTCGAAATTTCAGCCATTGAGCGAAACCTCCTGAGGTGCTCATTTATCATCATACAACGGCTCACTATCGAATCATAGAAGAGTCAGACGAACACAAAAGTTTTCAAAAAAGTCTTTAATGAGGGAAAATTATAGCCATACTAAAGGTCATGACGACCCAACACATAAGAGCCTAAGAGCCAGCTTAAAAGAGCCTCAGGGCCAATTCAAAAACCGAAGGGTCGATGAGCTCGAGTCGAAACTCGACTCGAAGACTGAGCCCTAAACGCTTAACTCAAAAGTGCCTAAGGGCAAACGCGTAAGAGCCTATGGGCCAACAAAAAAATACCTAAGGGCAAATGCGTAAGAGCCTATGGGCTAGCCTAACGAGCCTCAAGGCTGATCTAGAAAAGGCTTGGGGGCCGAAGCATAGGAGCCTAAGGGCCGACTCGAGCAACCTCAGGACCGATTCTAAGACCTAAAGGTCGAAGAGCCCAAGTCAAAACTTGATTCGGGGACTAAGCCCCAAACGGTCAACCTTCGACCATTACGAATTGCTCATCAAAGGCAAAAACCCAAGGGTTTATTTTTTAAGTCCGAATTTCGGACCAACTGTCGACAAGCATCACGATCTATTCCAAACAACAAAGGAAAAGCAAGAAATGATGAAAAATGAAAGGCTTCTTATATATATTGAAAGATCAAAGAGGCGTATTTACAAGGCTTGTATCTAAAGCCCTTACAAAGGAGAAAACACATAAAACCCTAATCTATCGCCGAGGCTTCGCCTTCATCTTCTTCATCTTCCGAGCCACTGCTCGATTCCACCTCATAAGTAAGCAAGGTTGTAGCTTCCTCTTACAGGGTCTTCACCCTCTCGATCTCAGCAGATAGATCGATGCCCCCAGCATGTATATCCTCGAGAGCTTGCCTCTGAGATTTTAACCGGGCATGCTCCATAGCTCGGGTCAATTATAGATCGGCCTGCTCGGACACCTTCCTGACCTGAGCATTGGCAGCAATAACATCCTCTTTGTACGAGGATACGAGCGCTTCGGCTTCAGCCCTAGCTGCAGATAGCGCAACAACCGACTCAACATGAAGATCTTTATATTTATTACTCTCCTCCCTCACATCATGAAGCTGATGTTAAACCGAGGACACCTTCCCCTGGAGGGTACCCCACTCGGTGGTTATCTCACTCACGTGACGTTTGAGTTCGAGAATTTTGGTATCCTTGGCTCGGAGCTCCTCCTTCATCAAAGCATATTTCTTCTCAAGCTGCAAAAATCAGCCCGAAGGTGTCAGAACACTGAAGTCGGGTAAACATGCAGACAAAAACAAATAAAAACTATAATACCTGCTCGACAAGATGAGTCCTCTCTCGAGACGCCACCTCCAAACAAGCCCGAAGGCCACAAAGTTCTTCCTTCTTCTTGGCGAAGCGAGCTCTAAGCTCATTAGCCCTTGAGGTAAGCCTCCTGCACTCGCCTTCGTATTAAGCCAACTCGGCTTGAAACTTGGTGAAGGTCTGATTATAAAGCACCCTAGCATGGAAGCATGAAAGAAACAAAGTGAAAAAGATGAAGATCAGGGCATTGAGCAAAATTTACAAAATATTACTTGTTCGCATAGCCTATCGATCTCACTGAAAATGAATGAGGCATTGAGCTCAGGGTTTTCCTCAGCTACAGTAAACAACCCTTCAAACATATCTTTGTCTCCAGCAGACGCCCCACATCATAGGGTTCTCTATTTTGAACATCCTGCAACTCCCCCGAAGGTAAAGCGGGTCCCGGAGGGGAATCACTCACTTCGATAACCACGAATGGATAGGTCGGGGCCTTCCCTTGCCGCTGAAGGACTTCAGAACTAGGCTCCTCCGGCCCACCTACGGAGTGCACCCCAGCTCGGGGAATATTTTGGCCATCAACCGGCTCAGGGACATATCCCCCAAACTATCCAAATAATGATAAACCAATGAAAATATACTCAAATATTTATTAAAAATTCAGATTATATAAACTCCCATCTCCGCTCAAGGAATTGACCAAAATACACTCGGGCCCACGTGCCCGGATTCCGAAATTTCTCGAAGATAAATTTTACCCATAACTTTACTAACTCAAATATATAATTTGTTACAATTTCCATGCTCAAATTCATGGTAAAAGTCCAAAATTCCAAGTTCTAGGTCTTCCCCAAAAATCCCAAATTTATACAATTTTTTCATGTCTAAATCCATGTAAGATCACATATTTAACTCAAATATAGGAAGAATTCACTTACCTTGTGTTGCTTGGTGAAAATACCTCCTTGAGCTCTCCAAAATCATCCAAGCCAAATGAAGGAAATGAAAGAAATGGGCCAAAATTCGTGTTTAAAACAATCTGCCCATGCTTCATCGAGTTGTACCTTGTGCTGTGCAGGTTGTACATCCTATTACAATTTTCCCTTGTTGAACACCTTCTGTTAAAACACCCATAACACCTTGTAGAAATATCCAAATAACAAACGGTTTGAAGATTTAGAAACTAGACTCGAAGATATTTAGTTTGAAAGGTTGTACACCATATAGCTCTTTATATATTCCGAGATATGAGCTTATAAAGTTGGCTCCATGCATCAGAAAATTCTGGTGAAACTGCTCTACCAGCCATCTTCAATCGGTCATAACTTTCTGATAAAATGTCCAAATCATGAATGGTTTAACTTTCTGAAAACTAGAATGCGATGTCTACAACTTTGATGTTTCGCAAATGTTCAGATTCCTTATAGATTCTTATATATACGCTTCCAAAGTTAGCTCCTCGATGCATAAATTGTTGTCCCAAAACAGATTTGCTGCAGAATTTTCAGCAGCTATTTTGGTCCGAAATCCATTCCGTTAACCTTCCGAAATCAACCCGAGGCCCTCGGGACCTTAACCAATTATACCCACATGTCCCAAAATATGATACGAACTCGATCTAGGCCTCAAATCACATCAAACAACGTCGAAATCATGAATCGCACTCCAATTCAAGATTTATGAACTTTGAAATTTCAAACTTCTACATCCGATGCCGAAACCTATCAAATCACGTCCGATTGACCCCAAGTTTTGCACACAAGTCATATTCGACATTACGGACCTGCTCCAACTTTCGGAATTGGAATCTGACCCTGATATCAAAAAGTCAAACTCTCGGTCAAACTTCTCAAAAACCTTCAAATTTCTATCTTTAGCCAAATGACTTCAAAATGACCTCCGGACTTCCGAATTCACTTTCGATCGCGCTCCCAACTCTAGAATCACCATCCGGAGCTATTCCCAGACTCGGAATCCCAAACAGACCTCTATAACATTGAGATGCCTTCCAACCCAAACTTATGAATTCTTCTAAAATACTAACTTCCACAATATACACCGAAACGCTCCCGGGTTATCCAAAACCCGATTCGTACATACGCCCAAGTCCGAAATAATCATACGAACCTGCTGGAACCTTCAGATCCTGTTCCGAGGTCGTTTACTCAAAATTTCAATCTTAGTCAATTCTTCCAACTTAAGCCTTACAAAATGAGAATTTTCCTTCCAATTTGACTCCGAACTTCTCGAAACTCAACTCCGACCACACCTACGAGTCATAATACCTAAAACGAAGCTGCTCATAACCTCAAACGACTGAACGACGCGCTAGAGATCAAAACGATCAGTCGGGTCGTTACATTAGCGGAATGTAATAAAGGCTTTTCGGATCAAATTCGGACATAATGAACTATGATTGTATCATCTTTCCTTAAGCACTCCATTTTCACAATTCGGCTCATGTTTTCTTGACTCTTTGAGTCATTTTCTCCTTCCTTGGGGGGGGGGGGGGGGAGGGGAACTAGAGGGACACATTGTTGCTCTTTCTTCTATTTGACGCTCATTTTTCTCATTTTCTCATCATTCCAAGCCTTTCAACATTGTTTTCTTGAACCTTTCAACCTTTACTTTTCTTTTGACATGTTTCTTTTTGGTTTTTAATCCTTGTCTTTGTCTTTCCTTTTCATCAATTCTTTTTGTTCTTTGAACCTTTTATCACTTTGAACTTCCTTGTCTATCCCCCAAACTTAGGTTTTTGACTATTGTTAATCATGAATTCTAAGGAAAGATTAGGTTCCAAGAGAGGGTCATTATAGAACGGATGAAGGGTTGTAATGCGGTTATTGAATGAAAAGGCTTAGGCTCAAAGGGGTTGACTAAGGATATTATAATGGTGGGATATGAAAATCTTCAAATTCAAATGGGACCAAGGAGAGCCTATAATCACTTCTCAAGTCGAGCTACACTTAGAATTTTGCCTAGAAAAAACATTCGGGGCAAGTTCTAGACTTGTTGGCACGACACTTGGACTTGCAATTCAATACCTCACCTCTAAAGCTACTGGATTGCTAAAGAGAATAGAGTCGAGGTCCCACAACAACCTTAGCTTCGATTGAAAACTCACATATGGCCACAAACACCCCTTGATGACAGTTTTAGACAACTCAAGATTCTAAGGGTCACAACTAGAGCTAGTCTCGCCTACAACTGTCTCTAACCATGAGGTCGAAGGTAAATATGCTGGTGCCAAGTGAAGCTTACTTGAGTCACTGTTATTCATTACTACCATATAAAATAAAGACAAAAAAGAAAACAGACTCAATACCTTAAGAAGGTCATCACGCCATCCATCGCAGGGAAGAGCCACCCGGTTCACACAAATTCCACCCTTGGAAAGAACCGTGGCATTAAGAAAACCAAAGTCTTATTGATCACGAAAATGCTAAAAGAAGTTATAAATTCAAAAAGAAGCTACTAAAGGAAATAAGAACCTAAACTATTAAGGAAAATTATAAAAGAAGTTATAAAGTAAAATACGGAAAGTAAAATAAATATGTACAATAGGGGATTGAGATGAATATACGTAAAAGGGGAATGAATATATAAATGGAAAGGTAACTTTATATACATACCAAAGATATACAGACCAAGTCATCCAAATTATCATCAAAATAGGCCACCCCCCAACTAAAAATTAGCATTGCCCTCAATGCTAAAAGCAAAAATAGAATAGGGGAAGGGTAGAGAGTAAAGAAAACTCCCTAAGATGCCTCTTTCTGCATAGGGTCACTGATTGTGGCTGGGTCCTGTGGCTGGGCTGATTCATCTCCCTCGGGGTCCTCCAGCTGGATCTGCAAATCTTCAGTATGAGGGATCACCATCCTCCTCACTGGCTCACTGATGGCCTCCTGCTCTGGTGCCTGTGATAGCTACGCTGGCTAAAGTGCAGGGGCAGGCTCTCCCATGAGGAGATCAAGGGGGATATCACCCGCTGTAGTGAGCTTAGCCACCTCCTTCTTCAAGTCATCTTGGCTCTTCTTTACCTGTTTACCCAGAGACTTGATTTCCTTCTCATGAGCGCCCATGGACTCCAGAATCTTCTTCTGGTTGTCAACTAAACTCTTCAAATTTTCCTTTAATGATGGAGGCATCTGGTTCTGGGCTGGGGCTGCCTGGGTTGCTATGGCACTAGATAGGGCAGATAGCTTTGATGAAGCTACCTGCAGCCAATTGTTGATGCCGGCTAATGTCTGTTTTACCCTCAGAGTTGTTTGAGTGTATGTTGAAGAAGAAGGCACTGAGGTAGGGATGGAGGCAGAAGGTCCGGAGGGAGGATGTGGCATGGCATCAGATGAACCCTCAGCAGTAGATGGCTTGGAACCTGTGGCCACCACCACTGACTCTTCAGACTGGCCAGTGGCAGCGATGGCTTTGCTATTGGATTTGGGGTTGTCCGGACCCTGCAGGATGTACCATGTAAATGACCTCTTTGGATTCACTTTGGTGTCATAATCCCTTCCCTCTACTCCCTGATGCTCGAAGTACATAGTGAGGAAGTTTGGGAAGGGATATGACCTCTCATCCTTTCCGATCTCCTTGGTGATCACCCTAGCCATAATATTCCCGACATTGATCGGGAACCCTGCCATGATAGCCCCCACAATAATAGACCGGGATACCGGTATGTCACTGTCATGAGTAGTGGGGTCGATCCTGCTGCATACAAATGTGGCCCATCCCTTCGCCTCGAAGCTCAAAGTGTTCCTGTAGATAGGGACCCTGGCTGTCAGCCAAGATGGAGTAGTCCCAGGAATAGAAATCACTGAAGCTAGACAAGGGCGGGACTCATCCAGCTCTACCTTATCCAGATACAGGGACTCATTTTCATCATCGAATCTATCATAATCGTTCAGAGTTTTGCCATCAAACATAATCTTCTTGTTGCTGACTTTGGTCAAGTATGTGCCCTTTTTGACGTGGGCGACATTAGCATAGAACTCCTTGACCAAAAACTCATTGGCCTCTGGCAGGTTGCTAGTGAAGAACTTCCACTCCACTCTCTCGTTGAAGTGCCTCTTGACATTTGGGTTGTGCGGTAGAAGGTCTCGCTCAATGAACACCCTCTCCAATGTAAGTGACCTATGAGGTCACCACTCCCTGAACTTGTGATATGCTTTCTCACTCACGAACCGGTCTTGACATACCACCGGGTTCTGTGATCTCACTAATCCCCCTATCAGTGTGTCACCACCCCTCCCGTCGTCCGGGGCATCATCATCACTATCAATCTAGATTGGGGTAGCTGTGGAGGCTGGAGCTGCTGCACTGGGGGCCGGGGGTGGAGGAGTCACTAAGTACCAATATATCAGAAGAGCCGGACACAGAAGTTGATTCATTTATAAGGCACCGGGGTTGGGATTGTGCCTCCTCTTGAGTCTGGCCAGCTTCCCCCTCTGAAATTTCCCGAGAGGGAACATACTCACTAGTCTCCGAGGTGTCTGGAGTGGGCCTCCGGAGAGTTTGTTTCTTCCCAATAAGGACTTTAGGAGCTAAAGATGCAGCTTGTTGTTTGCCTCTCCCCCGTCCTCGGGAGGACTCTCCCCTCCCTGGTTGTTTATCTTGTCCACCTCTTGATCGAACCATTGTCTGCATACATAATTAGTGAAAGCTCATTAGCATTAGCATTAAAGCAAGTACTAGATGAGTCAGATAAATGATCACAGCATCTTATAACACATTGGACCGCTGTCAGCGGGAAAAAGAGTGCTGCTGCGGACATGCCACCGCTGATAGAGGAAAAATGGTTGCGTTCGCGAAAGGGTGGGATTCAAACTACCCAGTCTCTGAACATTACTAACCGCTAAGAGCGGAATATTGGGCATGGCTGCGAAGGCTTCACTTTTGTCCGCGTAAAAACGGACACGTCCGCGGACCCAACTTAACACTTCTCTAAATATAAATTCCGCTGTCCGCAAAAAACAAGCGCGTCCACGTAAGGTGAGCCACTGACAGCGGAAAAATCACCCCAGACGCGTAAAGCAGGCCATGTCAAACCCAGCAAAATCATATCACCGCTGACCGCGAAATTAGGCCGCAATCGCGAAATTTAAAACAAACGGATACTGAAGAACATTCATGAGCTAGGGTTTACACTTAGTGGAGAATTTAGCAATTAAGAAGCAAAGTGAAACACCCCAACCCCCATTAGGCATAAAAAAACCATTACCCTTTCATTTTCATCAATAACTAAACATGCTTATGATTCTATGTCTATTGTAACCCTAACTTTTAAGGAAAAGTAAAACTAACTAAAACGAAAGAGGAAGAACCAAAATTAAAATTAATAAATTGATCATACCAAGAGGTAGATTTGTTGTAGGAATTAACCTTATTAAATGAGATGAAGTTTAGATGCAACAGGGGTTAATGAACAGTGCAAAAGGGGCTTTGAAGTATTAGGGTGTGAAAAGTGTAAAAGGAGGAGGGCCCTCCTATTTATACTAAAGCCCTAGGCCCCACACCGACCTACGTGGCGCGGCTGCGGAACATGGTCCGCTGATCGCGAAATATTGACCACAGACGCGGATCAAATTTCAGAGAGATTGCATTTTTGATTTTTTCCAGTCCGCGTCCGCTGCACTATATCGCCCTCGCAAAAAAGCTTTTGCTGACTTCAAAATTTTGAGCGCGGTCAGCGGTCCAAAGCACTCTTAGCTAATTTTTTCACCAGTATTTGTCCTGCACTGCATCGACAATTCCTACACAAATCTCACAACCAGTTAGTTTAAAAGAGCCTAATCTAATAAAAATGAAAAAGAAAGAAAAATCACTTGGGTTGCCTCCCAAGAAGCGCCTGATTTAACGTCGCGACACGACGCAGGTTACCATCATCATTGAAACTTTATCAAGGCCACCACATGGCTGTCATCAAACTTTCCCAAGTAATTCTTCACATGATGACCATTAACCCGGAATATTTCACCATTTGTTCTTCAAGTCAAGAGCACCAAAAGGTGTTACATGCACTACCTCAAAGGGACCACTCTATTTGGACTTTAGCTTGCCCGAAACAGACGTAACCGGAAGTTGAAGAAAAGGACCAAACCACCCTCTTTGAATTCCTTGTTTCTGGCATATTTATCTTGCAAGTATTTCATCTTCTCCTTGTACAATGATGAGGTGGAATAGGCATGAAACCGAAATTCATCAAGCTCATTTAGTTGTTCTACTCGGAGATTTGATGCAATATCCCACTCAAGATTTAACTTCTTCAAGGCCCACAATGCTTTATGTTCTAGCTTAACCAGCAAATGACACGCTTTACCAAACACCAACCCTACGAAGACATACTGTTTGGAGTATTAAATGCAGTCCTATAAGCCCACATCGCATCATCTAGCTTCCTTGACCAATCCGTTCTATAGGCATTCACAGTTTTTGACAAGATGCTTTTGTTTTCCCTATTTGAAACCTCCACTTGTCCAGTAGCTTGGGGATAATAAGGAGTAGAGATCTTGTGATTGACACCATATTTTGCAAGAAAAGTGTCAAAGGCCCTATTGCAGAAATGAGACCCCCATCACTTATAATTGCCCGAGGAGTCCTAAACCGTGTGAAAATGTTCTTTTTGAGGAATACTACTACACTTCGGGCTTCGTTGTTGGGAAAATCCACGGATTCGACCCACTTGGAAACATAATCAACCACCACAAGAATGTAAGTATTACCAGACGAACTAACAAAAGGGCCCATGAAGTCTATGCCCCACACGTCAAAAATGTCAACTTCAAGAATAGTTGTGAGGGGCATTTCATCCTTCTTTGATATTCCCCCAGCTCTATGATATTCATCACATCTCTTGACAAGCTCACTGGCATCTCTATACATGGTTGGCAATAAAAACCACAACTAAGAACGTTGGAAGCTGTCCTCGCCCCACCGTGATGACCACCGTAGGCAGAGGAATGACGAGCATCAAGTATGCTCATTTTCTCCTCCTCTGGGACACACCTACGAATCATTCCATCATTGCAAATCTTGAACAAGTTGGGCTCATCCCAATAGTAGTCTAAACTGTCCCATTTGAGTTTCTTCCTTTGGTTAGAAGATAGCTCACACAGGACAATGCCGGTAACTAGGAAATTGGCAACATCCACAAACCAAGGCATATCATTCAAAGAAACCAAGAGGAGTTGCTCATCCGGGAAAGCATCATTAATTTCAATACCATCTTTTGGGATCCCTTGCTCTTCTAGACGGGACAAATGATGCGCAGCCTGATATTCACTTCCTTTCCTATCAATGATCTCAAGGTCAAATTCTTGAAGCAACAAAACCCATCTCTTTAGTCTAGCTTTGGAGTCCTTCTTTGTCATCAAATACCGGAGCGCCGCATGATCGGTATGAACAATCACTTTGGCGCCAATGAGATAAGGCCTAAATTTCTCCTTGGCGAACACAATTGCCAACAATTCCTTCTCCGTCATTGTGTAATTAACCTGGGAATCGTTCGTAGTTTTGCATGCATAGTACACCGGATGAAATATTTTTTTCACCCGTTGCCCCAAGACCGCTCCTACCGCAACATCACTTGCGTCGCACATATGCTCAAAGGGTGAGCTCCAATTTGGTGCGGTAATGATTAGGGTGGTTGTTAGTTTATACTTCATGATCTCAAAGGCCTTCATGCACTCCTTATGAAATCAAATCTTGCATCCTTCTCTAATAGCTTGCATAGGGCATTCACCACTTTGGAAAAGTCTTTGATGAACCTATGGTAGAACCCCGCATGCCCAAGAAAACTTCTAACTCCCTTGACGGAAGTCGGAGGAGGTAACTTCTAAATCACTTCTATTTTAGCCTTCTCCACTTTGATTCCATCTTTTGAGATCTTATGGCCGAGGAAAATGCCCTCCTCGACCATAAAGTGAAGTTTTTCCCCAGTTAAGCACAAGATTTGTCTCTTCACATCGAGCTAGAACCTTGTCAAGATTTTGCAAAATTTCTTCAAATGAGTCTCCAACCATACTAAAATCATCCATAAAGATTTCAAGGAAGTCCTCCACCATGTCCGTAAATATAGCCATCATGCACCGCTGAAATGTAGCGGGTGCATTACACAATCCGAACGACATCCGAGAGAATGAAAAGGTCCCATACGGGCAGGTGAACGTCATGATCTTCTGGGTCTATTAGAATTTGATTGTAACCTGAGTACCCATCCAAGAAACAATAGTAGGCCCTCCTGGCAAGTCTGTCTAGCATCTGATCAAGAAAAGGCAATGGGAAATGATCTTTCCGGGTCACCTTGTTCAGCTTCCTGTAGTCCATACATACCCTCCATCCAGTCACGGTCCGAGTAGGGATCAACTCATTCTTTTCATTTTTCACCACAGTCATACCCCCCTTTTCGGCACACATTGCACCGGTGAAGTCCATGCACTGTCTGATATTGGATAAATAACCCCTGCATCAAGCCATTTGATAATCTCCTTTTTTACCACCTCTTGCATAGCCTCGTTCAACCTCTGTTGATGTTCCACGGACGGTTTTGCATCATCCTCACGTATAATTTTATGCATGTAAAAGGCGGGGCTTATGCCCCGAACATCAACTAAGGTCCATCCAATTGCCTTTTTTCTCCTTTGGAGCACTTCAAGAGTGGAGTTTACCTGCACTTTGGTTAAGCAAGCATAAAGAATAACGGGTAATGCAGAAAAAAGGGCCCAAAAATTCATACCTGAGGTGTGATGGGAGAGGCTTCAACTCCAAAGTTGGTGGCTCCTCGATCGAGGTCTTTGTCGGTGGAGTCTTCCGATTTTTCAAGTCCAAGGATAGCTTACGGGGACCATAAGAGTAGGAACCCATTACTTGCAATGCATTAGCACATTTAACCAAGTCATCCCTTACATCATCCTCGTGGTTCAACAAAACAGCTTTCATGGGATCTTTCACGTTGATCATTGCACTTGTATCATCCATTACCACTTCCGTACTAGATCCACAAAAGAGCAAACCTCAGTACTATTTGGTTGCCTCATTGACTTGCACACGTGGAAGATAACCTTTTCATCGCCTACCCGAAAGGTGAGCTCACCGGCTTCAACATCCACCAAGTCCTTCCCTGTTGCTAGGAACGGCCTTCCCAAGATTATAGGTACCTCATAGTCGACTTCACAGTCGATAATCACAAAATCAGCAGGCAAGATAAACTTGTCGACCCGTACAAGAACATCATCAATAATACCAAGGGGCCTCTTCATTATTTTATCCGCCATTTTTAGTCTCATTGAAGTTGCTCTTGGTTGATCAATATCCAAAGTTTTGAATATAGAGTAAGGCATCAAATTTATACTTGCACCCAAATCACACAAGGCCTTTGCAAAATCCGCACTTCCAATGGTACAAGGGATTGTAAATGCGCCGGGATCTTCAAGCTTGGGAGCCATTGATTGCACAATGACACTAACTTGATGAGTCATTTTGATGGTCTCACATTCCATAGATCATTTTTTAGTCACCAAGTCTTTCATAAACTTGGCGTATCCCGGCATTTGATCAAGAGCTTCCACTAATGGCACGTTGATTGACAAGTTTTTCATCATCTCTATGAACTTCTTGAATTTATTTTCACTCTTTTGCTTTTAAAGTCTTTGAGGATAAGGTGGAGTAGGCCATGTCAAAGGAGCCTTGGCTTTTGGCACTATCGACTCCTGTATGTCTATTACGTGTTCCCTAGACGGGTTCACGTCATTTTGTGTTTCCTCCTCATTGTCATGGATATCAATCCTCACTTCACCATTCAATTTCTCTTCACTCACTTGCTCATAAACTATAGGAACATCTTCATTTTGCATTTCATCATCAACAAACACAACTCTCTTTCGATTGGAGGTACTTGCTTCACCACCTGTACCACTCCTTGCGGTCACCGCCATTGCATGCCCAGTATTATTATTGTTCCCACCCTTTGGGTTTACTACCGTGTCACTAGGTGGTGCCCCTTAGGGCGAGTGTTAAATGCTTGCGAGGTTTGATCCATTTTGACCTCAAGATTGCAGATAGAGGTAGTATGGGAGGCAATTTGAGCATCAGAATCATCAGTTCTCTCCATCATCTGTTTGAACATATTCTCAATACGTCCCATATCATTGCTTGACGAAATTTGACCTTGATATTGATATGTAGGTGGGTTGTTGGGTTGTTTATACATCGGGGGCCTTTGAAATCCCGACCCCTGATTTCCATTTCGACCCCAATTGTAGTTGCCATTTCCATCCAATTGTTGTTGTCACCCCAACACTGATTGTTGTTTCCCCAGTTGTTTGAGTTGTTGTTGTGATTGTTCTAGTTTCCTTGCCCTTGGTTATTCCAATTCTGATTATTCCCTTGAGACCGCCACTGTTGATTTGGAGCATTGCTCCGCTGTCCTTGATAGTTATTTGCATACATCACATCCTCACTTGGGTCATCATATGAATAATTATTATTGTATCCACTTCCACTTTGCTCATGTTGATCATTATTGATTTGCATTTTTTGGCCACGTTGTCTTCTCTTGTTGACCATTAAATTGGCCCCTTCCATTGCATTTACTTGCTTTGGTCCTTGGATTTTCTGAAGTTGTGCTTTGGCAAGCTGGTTCATCGTTGTTGTTAACTCAACAATAGCTTGTTCATGGTCTTGGAGTTCCTTATAAAGATTAATCACATTCGGGTCACCTTGAGGAACGTTTGCCCGACTTTTCCACGCTGAAGAGGTGTCATCAATTTCATCAAGAATGTCACATGCTTCATCATATGTCAACTTCATAAATTTACACCCAGCTAACTGGTTCACTACACATTGATTGGTCGTGTTTATACCCCGGTAAAATGTTTGTTGGATCATTGTTTCTGTGATGTCATCATTGGGGCATTCCTTGACCATATTTCTATATCTCTCCCAAATCTTGTGAAGATGTTCATTGGGTTCCTATTTGAATGCTAAGATTTCATCCCTTAAAGTTGCCATATGTCCAGGTGAGAAAACCTTGGCTATAAACTTGTCAGCCAACTCATCCCACGTAGAGATGGAATGGTTGGGGAGTCTTTTGAGCTAGTCCAATGCTTTCCCTCTAAGTGAAAAAAGGAACAGTATCAGTCTCAATGCATCCTCCGATATATTTGTCTGTTTGCTTCCCCAACAGGTATTCACAAATCCCTTTAGGTGTTTGTATGCATTCTGATGGGGAGCACCTGTGAAATACCCTCGCTGCTCCAATAAAGTCAACATCACATTTGTAATTTGGAAATTGCCCGCCCGGATTCGGGGTGGGACAATGCACTAGTATATCCTTCACTTGGAAGCACCCGAGGAGCTGCTCTTGGAGGAGGTGAAGGGGGGGGGGGGGGGCTAGAAAAGTTTTTTTTTTTTTCTTTTAA
>ML280433.1:89509-123591 GCA_005239495.1 Nicotiana undulata
GGGGGGAGAGTATCACATAGAGACACACATAAGGTTCAGGATTATATAGCAACTAAGTATCATGAATACATGCTTATAGTGTTAGGAGTCAGGCAGATTCATGATGAAAACATATAAGAAAACACTAGACATGCTGAAATAAGAGGAAGAGCAGTCACATAGATAAAATAGGTAGGCTAGTTTCATAGGAATCAGGAAGAATCATATAAGGAAAGCAGTAGACATGTTAGATTAAAAGGAAAGGGGAATCCCATAGACAAGAAGACATTCTAAACATATAGGGAAGGAGAGATCTCATGGACCAAGCAAATATGCTAATTGCAAGGCAAGAAGCAAAACCATAAGTAGAAGCATAAGAGAAACAACACGAACCTTAATACAAACAGAAACATATTGAGTTGGATGCTATAAACTTAAACTAGAAACATACCAGTCAAGAATGAGAATAGAACAACAAGGTGCAGAGAAGTAGAGCAATAGGACAGTAGTATGCAAAACAACAGAGCAGCAATAAGTTACTCATCTTGCCTTTCAGTCGACTGAGTATCCAATAATCAATAAGAGAAGCAAGAGAGAATGTATAGGAAAGCAAGAGAAAGTTCAGAGCAATATGAGTGTTCTTTGTGTGTGAGTGCTCGTCTGTCTCTTTTTTTTTAATGCTAAAGAGAGAAGAGTATTTATAGTTCTGAAAACGAGTCAAAAAATAAGGTAAGGAGTACTAGTCTAACATAATTATGGAAATAATACTCAATCAGTATCAGTTAAAGACCTGGACTCCCTTTAATTAGGGAGTCAAGTTCAAAAGGGACAATCAGAGTTAAATAAGGGAAAGGAATAAACTATCAACTGATTTTACCCCCCAATAGGTAACATCATGTAGCATACAATAAAGGCCAAGTACATAGCACATAATTAAGGAAAGTAAAACTGATAGCATATTCATAAGGCAAAGTATGATTTTAATTTTGAAAATTAGTCGAGGGAATATCGAATGCAATTAAAATCATAGGGAATCAAGTATAATCAAGGAAAGTATCACATAAGTAAGGAAACATTGAAAATCAGTAGAAGGTTTTAAGGAAAACACATATAGGTTACAGTCTTGAGAAAAGATGTCACAGATCACAGAATCACTATTGGATGCTATGTAAAGTCTGTACAACAAGTAATCGAATTTATCAAGCAATGACTAGCACGAAAATCAGGGAAAACCTTAGGCAATTAGTATAACAAATTGAAAACCTTAGGAAAAACAGGAATCACACAGGTTCATAGACGAACAGGGAGGTTAAACATAATAGAAACATAGAGGCAATGAACCTTAACAACAAAAACAAGATAGAAGTCATAGAAGAGCATAACATTTATGAGAAGTAAAAGCTCAAACAACATATTAGTCACAGATAGATTCAGAGTTTTAGGGAATAATTAGGGTTTTCAGTAGAGCAAGTCAAAAATGAAAGGCATCTTGAATCAGTCGTTAAATCACAAAAAGAAACATAGAATAATACTAAAAATAGAAGCACAACATCGTTTTTGAAAGGGGTTTATGAAACCCTAGTTTTTAAAATTGAAAGATCGTTTAAAGATGGAAGTTTTTCAGAGAAAACATAGAAAGAAGCTTCGTAATACTGTAGATCTAAAATAAATCGAAAGACATAGGGTTAGGGTTTCGTGGAATCCAGAGAAGTAGGAAGAACCTCAAAGACGCTGCCGGCTTAAGCCGGAGAAGGTTGTAGTTTCTTACTCAAACGACCGGGGAGGCCGGAAAGTGGCATGGGACCATGGGAGGCAAGAGAACCGCTCCAAGTTCGTCTGAGGACCCCAGGGCATCACTGGACCGGTGAGAGATGGGTAGACAACCAGGAGATGAGGAAGAACCAAGGCTTCCGGTGAGAACTAGCCGGAGAAGAGAACGAATCTTGGGAAAATGAGGGGTCGATTGGGGTAGTGGTAGGAGTTAGTTATGGTAACCAGTAATCTGGGCCGTTGATTCAAATTGATCAACGGATCAGATTGATCACAGGGTTGGGCTACAAAGATGAAAATTATACAAAATGAAATTAATGCTACAAAGATGAAAATTAAGGTAATTAGCTAATATTAAAATATAAAATGACTAATTATTGAATTACAATAGCATAAATGTATAATTAGGCTAAAATTGCAAAATTTGCGTAATTATAGAAAATTGGTTAATTTGTGAAATAATTAAATCCTAATAGGATTAAAAATGAAATATTGAGCTGGGAAACACTTTGAAATTATTTATAATACAATTTATGAATAATTATTGAATATAAAATACTAAATAAATAGGAAAATAAATTGATATAAATATGGAAAATACCAATTATTATAAAAATTGATTTTGAAGGTAAATATGAAAGTTTGAAAATAATTTTGAGGAAAAATTGGGTATCAACAGCTACCACTCTTTACCCGGGAAGGATGAAAGAGTTGTCGGGTAAAGATATGATGGCCAATTTTGACTGAGTGGAAATAGCATGAAAGATTCAGGTCGCACCCCGGCTTCTGAGCTGCCTATATATCCCTGGTTTTATAGGAATCAGGCCGTATGTAGTTCAAGAGTCGCCGGCGAAGTATACCGGTGACGTTTACAAGGACGGACGCAAGGTGCACATCGAGGTGAACTGAATGGCTTACGGGGTAATTAGGAGAACTGGAGCGGTCCGCTCCTGCCTGGCCGGCTGTTCCTAGCCGGATTTCCTGCAAATGAATAACAAGCATATATTGTGCATAATTTAAACATGATGCAGGTTCTCGCTGGACTTTGAATGCTGTCTTTGGACGGTTGAGGATGACGTCCTTAGACTATGATGTCCTGGGCCATGAATCACTTGATGCGGGATTTGTAGGCTATGAAATGATGTTCTTGGGCCATGAGGATGGTGCCTCCAGACCATGATGCCTTTGAATAATGATATGCAAACTGATAAAAGAGATCCTCAGACCATGAAATGATGTTTTCGGGCCATGAAGATGGTGCCTCTGAACGATGACGCCTTTGGACAGGTTGGCGATATTTCAGCCCATGAAAAATGCAATAGTGTGATGCTAACAAGATAGAGCTTATGCTTGTGAATCAAAAGGGGCAGAGCTTAGCTCGAAAAGAAGCAAAGTAAATGATGCCAGAGACAGTGATTACTTTGAAAAGTAAAGGGGAGGCAGCGTTAGCCTCGGAAGGCAGGATGGTAGCCTTATGCAAAAAGATAAATGCAGATGGAGGTAGCGTTCAACCTCGAAAGACAGAATGGTAGCCTTATGCAATGTAGGGGATAAAAATGCAGATGGAGACAACGTTTAGTCTCGGAAGGCAGAATGATATCCTTATGCGAAAAGATAAATGCAGATGGAGGTAGCGTTCAACCTCGGAAGGCAGAATGGTAGCCTTATGCAAGAGATAAATGTAGATGGAGACAATGTTTAGTCTTGGAAGGCAGAATGGTAGCCTTATGCAGGAGATAAATGCAAATGGAGACAACGTTTAGTCTCGAAAGGCATAATGGTAGCCTTATGCAATGCATGAAATAAAATGCAGATGGAGTTCATAGCTGATGATAAATTGCGGCGAAGTGGTAGTTGTGAGTGTTGCAATAATGAAGTGTTGTTTGTGCTGGAAATAAATAACGATGTATGTGACGAGTTAGAGAAGCATGTCTTCGAGCAACGTACGTCTTTTGGGAGGATAATATGTTTTGGGATTTCTCCATCTTTGTGCCTGCATCCAAAGAAACAAATCATGAGTTCTGTAAAGGGGAAAGGTTAGTTCGCATTCCCGCTGGCTTTGCTTGAATCGTCTGCTTGATGATGATTGTTTGTATCACAGAGGTAGCATTTGCTAAACAAGCTATTTCAAGAAATACATATGCATGATTTTGTAAAGATATAATATAAGTACATAATCTAAAACAATTTTTAGATGAACCGACGACCATGACGCGGCTCGGGACATTGCAACCTCTCCTGCCACGGAATTTTGAGGGTCCTCCTCAAACTTCTGCCCCAGTTTGATGGGTGACTACTTTTGGCTGTTGCTCATGCGGCGATTGGCTGAACTTGCTTCTGAATTTTGAGGGTCCCCCCCAGTTTCCATTCGTGGGGAAAATGAGATTTTTATTAAAATGTGGCCGAATCCATAGGGCTGCCTACGTGTCCCCTCTTAAAACGGGAATCAGGTCAGGCGTAGTTCAATTTACAACATTGATAAAAGCATAAAGAGTTACACATAGTAGCGCTTGACTTCATCTGAATTAATTGGTTTTGGCCAAATTTCTCCATCCATTTCTGCAAGTATAAGTGCTCCTCCTGTCAGCACTCGGTGAACCATGTACGGGCCTTGCCAGGTGGGAGAGAATTTCCCTTTGGCTTCGTCTTGATGTGGAAAGATTTTCTTTAGCACCAGCTGCCCTGGTCTGAATCGTCTTGGCTCGACTTTCTTGTTGAAGGCTCTGGACATTCTGTTCTGGTAGAGTTGACCATGACAAACTGCGTTCATTCTTTTTTCGTCTATGAGGGCCAGCTGCTCATAACGACTTCTCACCCATTATGCGTCGCTGAGCTCAGCTTCTTGTATGATTCTCAGAGATTGAATTTCAACTTCAGCAGGAATAACAGTGTCACGACCCAAATTCCCAACCCACGGGATCGTGATGGCAAAGCAAGTAGACATGGAAGCATCAATGATCATGAAACGATTAAAACACGAATATAATAAATTGGAAACGGGGCAGGAACATGCTAAATAGATAATTTGGTGGCGCATAGATACTCGTCACCTCACCTATACACCACACACATACAATTTCACATAGCATTTAATTTGGGGATTCCTAATACCTGGTTAGACCGACCAAACACTTACCTCAATTTTGCTGGCCACTCACTGCTCAATTATAGCTTTTCCTTTCGAATTCACCTCCAACACACTCGTATCTAGTCATAATTAGTTCAATATCATTAATTAGTTCTAAAGGAACTAACTTTAATGAAACAATATGGTTTTCCTAAGTTTTCCTATCAAAAGAAGAAAATCGACCCTGGCCCGCTAGGTCCAATCTCGAGGTTCGGACCAAAATCCGTTTACCCATTCTCCCTCGAGCCCGGATATGCAATTTGATTTGGAAACCGACCTCAATTCGAGGTCTAAAACCCCAAATTTCTAAATTCCTAGGTTCTACCCAAAATCCCTAATTCTACCATGAAATGTTCTATATTTTAGGATGAAATCTTGTAAAAAGTAGTTAAGGGGTGAAAGAGATGAGTTAGAAATCACTTACTCATGGTTTGGGGAAGAAAAGTATTTTGGAAGATCTCCTCTTCTGTTCTAGGGTTTTATTATTTTTGGAAAGTAGAAAAATATTGAAAAGTCCTGTATATATATATATATATATATATATACAGATATATATATATATATATATACGCCTCTGATCCCTACCCACCGCGATCAGTGGAAAAAATGGGCGTTGCCGCAGAACCTGGGCCTTGCCCACCGCTGTCAGTGGAAAAGTGGGCGCGGTGGCGGAATCTGGTGCATTATCCACCGCTATCAGCGAAATTCCCAGCGCGGTCGCGGAATTTCTAGCGCGGTCGCACTACCAGGTTCAGAGACCTGTGATTCTGCAACTATTCAAGTGCAGGTCTGTTCTAAGTCTCAAAACACTTTGTGGCCTACCCGAAACTCACCCGAGCCCTCGCGGGTCCAAACCAAACATTCACACAAGTCTAAAAACATCATACGGACTTGCTCGTGCGATCAAATCACAATTTTGTCAATCGGACGTCAGAATCACGTCAAATGAATACCGATTTCTGCCAAATTTCACAGAAAGTGCTTAAACGTTATAACAAACCTGTATCAGGCTCCGGAACCAATACAGGCCCGATACCAACGAGTTCAAATATTAATTTATTTCTTTATTTCCTTTAAAATCCAGCGAAACAATTTTCTTCAAAACAATTTATTTCTAAAGCTAGGGACCTCAGAATTTGATTTCGGGCATACGCCCATGTCCCATATTTTAATGCGTACCTCCCGGGACCGTCGGAACACGGTTTCGGGTCTGTTTAGTCAAAATGTTAACCAAAGTCAACCAAAAATCAAATTTTCACTCTACAAATTATTATTTCCTATATTTTCACATAAAGGCTTCCCGGATTCGCGCTCGAACTGCGCACAAAAATTGAGGTAATTAAAATTGATATTTTTTGTAATGACCCAAAAAGGGTCATCCCGCGTAATTCTAGCTAAACTTGTGTTCTGAGGTCAAGAGAACCTCCATCTATCTCACCTCGATATGCATGCGCATCCCGGGCGTGAAGCCGTTATTTGAAAAACTAATGAAAGGATGTTTTTGTACTTAAAAATCTAGTAGAGTTGACTTTGGTCAACATTTTTGGTAAACGGACCCGGACCTATGATTTGATGGTCCCAGAAGGTTCGTAGGAAAATATGGGACTTGGACGTATGCCCGAAATCGAATTCCGAGGTCCTAAGTTCGAGAAATAAACTTTTGAAGAAAATTATTTTCTGAAAAATATAAAGGTTTTTGAAAATAAAATTCTATGTGAAACTTATGGTATCGGGCCCGTATTATGGTTACAGAGCCCGGTACAGGTCCTATATATTATATTTTCTATGTATGTAAAATTTGGTAAGGAACGGAATCCACTTGACGTGATTCAGACCTAAAATGCAAAAGTGAGGTTTAAGGAAAGTTGTGAGAAATTTTATCGATTTTGACGCTTAATTCGATGTTTCCTATGTTATTTTGGTGATTTGATTACACGAATAAGTCCGTAGGATGTTTTCGAGGTTTTGTGCACTATTGGTTTGGAGTTTCGATGGCTCGGGTGAGTTACGAGTAGGTCTCGGGGTGTGCTAGGAAAAATCACAGTTGTTGCAGGTTCAGAGAATTTCAAATCTCTGAACTTGCCGGTGCGGTCCGCGGTCCCTTTTTCGCGGCCCGCAGTGGGAGTCCTCGCAGCCACGGTCGCCTTGCGCGGTCCGTGGTGGAAGGCTTTCGCGGCCCGCGGTCGCCTTAGCGCGGACCGCGATGGAGAGGCCTTCGCGGTACGCGGTCGTTTAGCGCAGTCCGCGGTGGGGAGCCTGAGAGGGGTATAAATAAGCAGGATTCAGTATTTTGTTCATTTTTCAAGACCCCAAACATAAGAGGCGATTTTTCCAAGCACACCTTCTTCTCCAAAACGTTGCAAGTGATTTCTAACTCATTTTTGAGAATTTAGGGAATTACCCGTGAATTGGCTATGAAATGATACAAAAATCATATATTAACGATCCTTAGGTTATAGGTGAGTGTTTCCTTCGAGAATTTTCAGAATCCGAGCGTGCGGGCCCGGGGGTGAATTTTGGGATTTCTTCAAGAATGATGAATTGACTAAATAAGTAGGAGAATTCCATGATTTGAGTATAATTTGATATTTTTACGTAACGTTTGATTAGTTTCGAGTCCTTGGGAGACAAATTCGGAGTTTCGGGCGCATTCTTGACCCGGGGAGTAGGTTCGACGCAAGGTGAGTCTCCTTTCTAACCTTGTAAGAGGGAATTGTCCTCTAAGGTGATTTAAATGCTATGTGTAATGTTTGTGGGGGCTACGTACGTACAAAGTGACGAGAGTCCGTACATAGCGGCTATTATTATTATGTCCGGGTAGTTAGGCCCACATCATGCCTTGTATTCTTCCTCGTAATGAATTATATGTTATGAATTCATGTTATATGTAGTATTGTTTCCCTGAGACTTATGGAATTTGATAATTTGAAGGAGTTTATTATAGAAAAGAAATTTTAAAGGAATATTGGGTGTGCATCTGACCGCTTCGCAATTTACATTCCGCGAGCGGAGTGTGATTTCCCCCACTCTCATGGGAGCGGGTCGTACACCACGGCGGATTGAAAGATGCACTTATGGTTCGGGCCGTTCGACCCTCGGCAATGCATAGATATGATTATTTTATGGCAAGGATGCACTTATGGTTCGGGCCGTCGACCCTTGGCAGTGCACATATATGATTATTTTATGGCTCAGGCCGGTTGTCCTTATCCCGTATGCGCATGATAAAGTGTTGATGATTTCATGGATATTGATTTTACAGATATTTGGGGGAAAAATGAAGTAGTAATTTTTATTTACTTCCAGTATTTATTTGGATTTCCGTGCCTTTAATATTTGCTGCTTTACTACCTTCACATGCCTACCGCTTTTATCATATACTGTTAAATTATATTGTTGGCCCTTAGTGAGTTTCTAGTCGACCTCTCATCACTACTTCTTCGAGATTAGATGGGATACTCACTGGGTATATATATGTTTATGTACTCATGCTACGCTTTTGTACTTAATTGTACAGGTTCTGAGGCTGGTGCTTCTGGTTATCAGATCGGAGCTCGATTCTGACTATAGCTGGAACTGACTTCACGGTGAGCTGCTTCTCTGACGATCCTCGGCAGCACCATGGAGTTCTTTGTTTATTTCCCGTCTATTTCTTTCAGACGGTGGGACTGTATATATTATATCTTTTGTATATTCTGTTAGTATGCCCGTAGGACTTGTGACACTAGTTCCTGGCACACATGTGGTAGTTATTATGGATTACAGTTTGTATATATATTGGCTCACGCCTCCTTATGACCGCTTTTTAATAAAACTTGTTAATTATCCTTTTCGATTTATGTTTCAAACTTTAAAAACTTAGTATATGTTGAAACGTTTAATTAAATAAGAAGGAACCCTTAGTGAATTAAGTGTTGGCTTGCCTGACCCCGCTGTTGGGCACCATCACGACCTGAGTTAGGATTTTGGGTTGTGACAACATGGTATCCGAGCCTGGTTCACGTAAGTCTTATATGTCATGGGCAGACCCAGTAGAGTCTTGCGGATTGGTACGGAGACGTTTGTACTTATCTTCAGGAGGCTATAAGGTGTTAGGAAACCTCTCTTTATTCATATTCTATCGTGCAATCAATGGTTTGCTAAAACTCGTTCTTCTATTCACCCACGGGAGGGGGAGTCCAGACCCCTACTGCCCAGGATGCAGGTCAGACAACAACATTACATCATACCCCAGGTACACTGCCTGTGGGTGGGGTCCAACCTGTAGCAGCAGCACCTGAGCCCAGACCAGCTGCGGACGGCGATCCGCATAAGTTATTAGATAGATGGAATCGATTTCACCCTCCAGTCTTCGAGGGTGAGTGAGGCGAGGATGCCCAGGATTTCATTGACAGGTGCAGGGACAGACTGCACAACATAAGGATACTAGCGTCCCATAGAGTGTAATTCACTACCTTTCAGTTGGAGGGCAGAGATCGCAGGTGGTGACAGTCCTATATTCTCAGCAGACCAGCAAATTATCCTCCTGTCACTTGGGAGCAGTTCACGCAGATGTTTTTGGATAGATATATCCCACCCTCTGAGAGGGAAGATCTGCGGTATTAGTTTGAGCAGCTAGAGCAGGAACAAATGTTAGTGACAGATTATGAGGCCAGATTTTTAGAGTTGTCTCGCCATGAACTCATGATACTACCTACTGATGCCGAGAGGGTGCAAAGATTTGTGGCTGGGTTGCATCCAGGTATTAGGGCCACCATGGCCTAAGAGGTGTAGATGGGTACTCCCTATCAGCTTGTGCTCGAGATAGCTCGTCGGATTGAGGGGTATCGGTTGAGGAGTAGGGAGCAGGGAGAAGGGGCAGCAGGACAAGAGGGCTAGATTCTTCGGAGATTTCAGAGGTGCCCCAGCTAGGGGAAGGGGGTCAGTTTAGTAGTGGCCAACCCAGCAAGCATTTATATTCAGCACCCCCACCACCTCCCCGAGGTGTTCCAGCGAGGGCTCATTCCAGCGCCATGCCAGAGTGCTCTTACCATCCTCCAGCCATTCAGAGTTCACCTAGTGGTTATTCTAGTCATCCGAGATCCTCCAGCCCCTACTTTAGTGCTATGCTAGAGGGCTCACATCACTCTCCGGCCATTCAGGTTTCTTCTTCGGGGCAGCAGGCTATGGTACCTGGAAGTTGTTATGAGTGTGGGGATCAAGGTCATATGAGGAGGCATTGTCCCAGGTTTCGGGGAAACGCAGTGCAACAGGTTTATCAACCGATGGGTCCAGCACTAGCAGTCCGGCCACCTAGAGGTGGAGGACAGGTTGGCAGGGGTCGTCCTGTAGGTGGAGGCTAGTCAGGGGGAGGTCAGTCAACTCTTTTTCACTTTGGTGGAGCTCAGTCTTCTGGTGGTCCAGCTAGATTCTATGCCATTCCGGCCAGATCAGATGCAGTGGCCTTAGACGTCGTGATCACAGGTATTATCTCAGTAGGTGGTAGAGAGGCTTCAATATTATTTGATCCACGATCCACCTATTCATATGTTTCAGCATTATTTTCTCATTTTTTAGATGTTCCTCGTGAATCCTTGGGTTCTCTTATTTATGTGTCCACTCCTGTGGGCGATTCTGTGGTGGTAGACTGGATCTATCGGTCTTGTGTGATCACCTTCTGTGGGTTCGAGACTAGAGCGGACCTTTTATTGCTCGACATGGTTGATTTTGAGGTTATTATAGGCATGGATTTGTTATCTCCTTATCATGTCATGCTAGATTGCCATGCCAAGACAATTACTTTAGCCATGCCCGAGTCTCCTAGGCTGGAATGGAGAGGTTCTTCAGTTAGTGCAGCCAGCCGGGTTATTTCATTTCTGAAGGCTCGACACATGGTCGAGAAGGGTTGTTTGGCGTATCTTTCTTATGTGCGGGACACCACCGCCGAGTCTCCGACGATTGATTCAGTGCCAGTTGTTCGAGAGTTTGCTGACTTATTTCCTTCAGATCTTCCAGGCATGCTTCAGGATCGTGATATTGATTTCTGCATTGATGTAGCTCTAGGCACCAAGCCTATTTCCATTTCCCCGTCTCGTATGGATCCGAAAGAGTTGAAGGAGTTGAAGGAGAAGCTTGAGGAGTTGTTAGCTAAGGGACCGAGTGTATCGCGGTGGGGTGCTCCAGTCCTATTTGTGCAGAGGAAGGATGGGTCTAAGCGGATGTGTATTGATTACCGCCAGTTGAACAAGGTCACCATTAAGAACAAGTATCCTTTGCCGCGCATCGATGATTTGTTTGACCAGTTGTAGGGTGCTCGGGTGTTTTCTAAGATTGATTTGAGATCGGGATACCATCAGTTGAAGATTCGGGCCTCAGATGTTCCAAAGACTGCTTTTGGTATGAGATATGTCCATTATGAGTTCCTGGTAATGTTCTTTGGCTTGACTAATGCCCCAGCAGCATTCATGGACTTGATGAATAGGGTGTTCAGGCCGTATATTGATTCTTTGTCATTGTCTTCATTGATGACATCTTGATTTACTCACTTAGCCTGGGTGAGCACGAGCAACATTTGAGATTTGTGCTCCAGACCTTGCGGGAACATAATCTATATGCTAAGTTCTCCAAGTGTGAGTTCTGGTTGGATTCTGTGGAATTTTTGAGGCACGTGGTATCCGGAGAGGGTATCAAATCCTCAAAAGATTGAGGCAGTTCAGAGTTGTCCGCATCCTAATTCAGCTACAAAGATCAGGAGCTTTCTGGGCCTAGCAGGCTATTATTGCCGATTTGTGGAGGGGTTTTCTTCTGTTGCAGACCCCTTTGACTAGATTGAATCAGAAGAATGCCCCGTTTCGATGGTCTGATGAGTGTGAGGCGAGATTTCAGAAGCTCAAGACAGCATTGACCTCAGCACCAGTTCTGACATTGCCTTCCGGTTCTAGGATGTATACTGTGTATTGTGACGCTTCACGCGTTGGTTTGGGATGTGTGTTGATGCACTGAGGAAGAGTTATTGCTTATGCTTCGCGCCAGCTGAAGGTTCATGAGAAGAACTACCCTGTGCACGATTTGGAGTTGGCGGCGATTGTTCATGCTCTTAAGATTTGGAGGCACTACTTGTATAGAGTGTCCTATGAGGTTTATACAGACCACCGCAACTTGCAGCACTTATTCAAGCAGAGGGATCTCAATTTGAGGCAGCGCAAATGACTTGAGTTGTTGAAGGATTATGATATCACCATTCTTTATCATCCGGGCAAGGCAAATGTAGTAGCATATGCCTTAAGCAGGAAGGCAAAGAGTATGGGTATCTTGGCTTACATTGCAGCAGAGGAGAGACCTCTAGCCTTGGACATTCAGTCCTTGGTTAACCGCCTGGTGAGGTTAGACCTTTCAGAGCCTCGCCGAGTTTTAGCACATGTGGTTGCTCAGTCTTCGTTATTGGTGGAGATTAAGGCTCGGTAGTTTGATGATTCGTGCTTAGCAGAGCTTCGGGAGACAGTGGTACAGGGTGGTGCCAAGGAGGTTACCATTGGCGAGGATGGTGTTATGAGACTTCAGGGACATTTATGTGCTCCTAATGTTGAGGGCCTGAGGGAGAGGATTCTAGAGGAGGCACACAGTTCTCGGTATTTGGTTCATCCTGGTGCTACAAAGATGTATCGTGATTTGAATCAACATTTCTGGTGTAGGCGGATGAAGAAGGACATAGTGGGGCATGTGGCTAGATGTCTTAATTGCTAGCAGGTTAAGTATGAGCACCAGAGGCCAGGAGGCCTACTTCAGCAGATGCCCATTCCTGAGTGGAAGTGGGAACGTATCACTATGGACTTTGTGGTTGGGTTGCCTCGGACCTTGCATAAGGTCGATGCAGTTTGGGTCGTTGTGGATAGATTGACCAAATCAGTGCATTTTATTCCGATGGCTACTACATATACTTCTGAGAGGTCAGCCCAGATCTACATTCGGGAGATAGTCTGGTTGCATGGTGTGCCAGTGTCCATTATATCAGATCGAGGTCTTCAGTTCACCTCGCACTTATGGAGAGCATTGCATAGTGAGATGGGTACCCAGATAGATCTCAGCACAACATTTCACCCACAGACTGATGGTTAGTCGGAGCGTACATTTCAGATATTGGAGGACATGCTCAGGGCATGTGCGATCGACTTCGGGGGTCAGTGGGATCAGTTTTTGCCTTTGGCTGAGTTTGCTTACAATAATAGTTATCAGTCCAACATCGAGATGGCTCTATTTGAGGCCTTGTATGGTTAGCGATGTCGTTCTCCTATCGGGTGGCTTGAGCCTGGAGAGGCTAAGTTATATGGCACCGACCTGGTGAGAGATGCTTTGGAGAAGGTGAAGTTAATTCAGGAGAGGCTCCGCACAGCACAGTCCAGACAGAAGAGTTACGCGGATCAGAGGGCGCGCGACGCATCATTTATGGAGGGAGATAAGATTCTGTTGAAAGTTTCGCCGATGAAGGGTATTATGAGGTTCGGGAAGAAGGTCAAGTTGAGCCCACGGTTCATAGGTCCTTTCGAGGTGTTGAGGCAAGTTGGGGAGGTCTCTTATGAGCTAGCCTTACCTCCCAGTTTATCAGGAGTTCATCCGGTCTTTCATGTATCCATGCTCCGGAGATACCACGCCGACTTCTCTCACGTGGTTGATTTTAGCACTATTCACTTGGATGAGAGGTTGGGCTACGAGGAGGAGCCAGTTGCTATTATTTATAGACAGGATCGCCAGTTGAGGTCCAAGAGAGTTTATGCGGTGAAGGTCAAGTGGAGGGGCCAGCCAGTCGAGGAGGCGACTTGGGAGTTCGAGTCCGATATGCGGAGCCGATATCCCCATATTTTCCCCGATTCAGGTATCTTTCTATGCCCGTTCAAGGACGAACGTTTGTTTTAGTGGTGGAGATTGTAATGACCCAAAAAGGGTCATCCCTCATATTTCTAGCTAAACTTGTGTTCCGAGGTCAAGAGAACCTCTTTCTATCTCACCTCAATTTGCATGCGCAGCCCGGGGGTGAAGATGGGAAGCCGTTATGAGAAAAACTAATGAATGGATATTTTTGTACTTAAAAATCTAGTAGAGTTGACTTTGGTCAATATTTTTGGTAAACGGACCCGGACCTATGATTTGACGGTCCCAGAAGGTCCGTAGGAAAATATGGGACTTGGGCCTATGCCCGGAATTGAATTCCGAGGCCCAAGTTCGAGAAAAACTTTTTTGAAGAAAATTATTTTTTGAAAAATATAAAGGTTTTTGAAAATGAAATTCTACGTGAAACTTATGGTATCGGGCCCGTAATATGGTTCTGGAGCCCGGTAAAGGTCCCATATATTATATTTGCTATGTCTGTGAAATTAGGTAAGGAACGGAATCCATTTGACGTGATTCGGACCTAAAATGCAAAAGTGAGGTTTAAGGAAAGTTGTGAGAAATTTTATCGATTTTGAGGCTTAATTCGATGTTTCTTATGTTAGTTTTGTGATTTGATTACACGAATAAGTCTGTAGGATGCGTTCGAGGTTGTGTGCGCTATTGGTTTGGAGTTCCGAGGGATCGGTTGAGTTTCGAGTAGGTCTCGGGGTGTGCGAGGCAAAATCACAGTTGTTGCAGGTTCAGAGAATTTCAAATCTCTGAACCTACCGGTGCGGTCCGCGGTCCATTTTTTGCGGCCCGCGGTGGGAGTCCTTGCGGCCGCGGTCGCCTTGCGCGGTCCGCGGTCGTTTAGCGCGGTCCGCGGTAAGGAGCCTGAGAAGGGTATAAATAAGCAGGATTTTAAGTATTTTATTCATTTTTTAAGACCCCAAACATAAGAGGTGATTTTTCCAAGCACTCTTTCTTCTCCAAAACGTTGTAAGTGATTCCTAACTCATTTTCTTCACTTATTAACTTCGTCTTACAAGATTTCATCCTAGAATCTAGGGGTTTCATGGTAAAATTGGGAATTGGGTAGTAACCTAGGGTTTTCGAGAATTTAGGGAATTACCCGTGAATTGGCTATGAAATCATACAAAAATCATATATTAACGATCCTTAGATTATGGGTGAGTGTTTCCTTCGAGAATTTTCAGAATCCGAGCGTGCGGGCCCGGGGGTGAATTTTGGGATTTCTTCAAGAATGATGAATTGACTAAATAAGTAGGAGAATTCCATGCTTTGAGTATAATTTGATATATTTACGTAACGTTTGATTAGTTTCGAGTCCTTGGGTGAGGAATTCGGAGTTTCGGGCGCATTCTTGACCCGGGGAGTAGGTTCGACGCGAGGTGAGTCTCCTTTCTAACCTTGTAAGAGGGAATTGTCCCCATAGGTGATTTAAGTGTTATGTTTAATGTTTGTGGGGGCTACGTATGTACAAAGTGAAGAGAGTCCGTACGTAGCGGCTATTATTATTATGTCCGGGTAGTTAGGCCCACATCATGCCTTGTATTATTCCTCGTAATGAATTATATGTTATGAATTCATGTTATATGTAGTATTGTTTCCCTGAGACTAATGGAATTTGATAATTTGAAGGAGTTGATTATAGAAAGGAAATTTTAAAGGAATATTGTGTGTGCATGTGATCGCTTCGCAATTTACATTACGCGAGCAGAGTGTGATTTCCCCCACTCTCATGGGAGCGGGCCGTACGCAACGGCAGATTTAAAGATGCACTTATGGTTCGGGCCGTTCGACCCTCGACAGTGCATAGATATGATTATTTTATGGCAAGGATGCACTTATGGTTCGGGTCGTTCGACCCTTGGCAGTGCACAAATATGATTATTTTATGGCTCAGGCCGGTTGCTCTTATCCCGTATGCGAATGATAAAGTGTTGATGATTTCATGGATATTGATTTGACAGATATTTGGGGGAAATGAAGTAGTTATTGTTATTTACTTCTAGTATTTATTTGGATCTCCGTGCCTTTAATATTTGCTGCTTTACTACCTACATGCCTACCGCTTTCATCATATTCTGTTAAATTATATTGTTGGACCTTAGTGAGTTTCAAGTCGACCTCTCGTCACTACTTCTTCGAGATTAGATGGGATACTCATTGGGTACATATTTGTTTATGTACTCATGCTACGCTTCTGTACTTAATTGTACAGGTTCTGAGGCTGGTGCTTCTGTGTCACGACCCAAAATCCTAACTCAGGTCGTGATGGCGCCCAACAAAGGGGTCAGGCAAGCCAACACTTATTTAACTAAGGGTTCTTCCTCCTTAAACTACATATTTCCTCATATACAAGGTTATAAGTTATGAAACATAATATCGAAAAGATAATTGATCATTTTTAAACCAAAAGAAGCCATAAGGAGGCTTGAACCAAAAATATATACAATCCATGATAACTACTACGTGTGTGACAATAACTAGTGTCAAGAGTGTCACGGGCATACTAACTGGATAGACAAAAGGTAGAATATACAATCCCACTGTCTGAAACAAATAGACGGGAACATAAACAAAAGAAACTCCATGGTGCTTATGAGGATCGTTAGGAAAAGCAGCTCACCGTGAAGTCAGGTCTGCTACAGTCAATTTTCAGCTCCGGTCTGATAACCGGAAGCACTAGCCTCAGAACCTGTACAGTTAAGTACAGAAGTGCAGCATGAGTACATATTAAATAAATATGTACCCAATGAGTATCTAGTCTAATCTCGAAGAAGTAGTGACGAGAGGTCGACTCGATACTCACTAAGGTCCAACAACAATAATATAAAACATGATATAACGAAATGCAGTAGACATGGGAGGCAGTAAGTAGTAAATACATGTCAAGTACAGAACAACCAAGTAACTACCGAATCTAAACAACAATGTATACCTTCCTCTTTCCCAAGTATCTGTCGGGCCAATATAAATGAAATAGAACTAGATAGTCATGCTCACACAAGGATAAGACAACCGGCTGGAGTCGTAAGGTAGTATATAAACACTGAATGGTCGTAAAGCTCCCCACGACCGCGAATCATACATGCGACTCCTGTACTGACTCGATTATACTGATTAAATATAAAGCTCCCCACGATCGCGAATCACACCTGCGACTCGTGTGCTGACTCGATTATAAAGCTCCCCACGGTCGCGAATCATACCTGCGACTCGTGTGCTGACTCGATTATACTGATTAAATATAAAGCTCCCCACGATCGCGAATCATACCTGCGACTCGTGTGCTGACTCGATTATATACAATTAAATTTTTAATTGCCGTGGCGTACGGCCCGATCCCATAAGAGTATCTTTAATTCCGCCGTGGCGTACGACCCGATCCCATAAGAGTATCTTTAAATTCGTCGTGGCGTATGGACCGATCCCATAAGAGTATCTTTAAATCATTCGTGGCGTACGGCTCGATCCCATAAGAGTAGGGGAAATCACACCCCGCTCGCAGAATGTAAAGTGCGAAGCGGTCACATGCACACACAATATTCTTTTCTTTTCATAATACTTCCATAAACAATTTCTTTTATATCATTTTCCGTAAAACAAATCCTTTCATATTTTTGTTCGTAAAACAAATCCCTTCATATTATTTTCCGTAAGAAAATTTCCTTTTTATGTTAATTAAATTCCATAAATCTCAGAGAAACAGAACTACGTACAACTAGGTTTCATAACATATAATTCATTACGAGAAGAACACAGGACATGATGAGGGGCCTAACTACCCGGACATAACAATAATAACCGTTGCGTACGGACTCTCGTCACTTAGTACGTACGTAGCCCCCACAAACAATTACATACAACACATAGAACACCTATGGGCATAATTCCCTCTTACAAGGTTAGAAAGGAGACTCACCTCGTGTCGAATCTACCCTTCGGACCAAGGATGTGCCCGAAACTCCGAACTCTACACCCGAAGACTCGAAACTGAGTCGATTCTCTTGATAATCCCTTTAATATACGTAAATTACAACATCACGTAACGGCGAGATCGGAGTAGAGAAAATCCATATGATAGTTTTGAGAAAGATTGCACCGTACTCCCTTAGAATCACAAAATCCCTGTTGCTATTATGCAGTATTGTGTTTACGATCCGCTACTTGCTGAATATAATCATCCTTAATTTTCATAGAAGCCTCACGTTACTATTAAAAATCTTGAGCTAATCACGTTTCTTAAGAATAAAGGTGTGATTCTCCATTCTCATATTCTCATCTTTATTTGGTTGCAAGAATATTGACAGACCTTAATGAATAGCAATGCACACTAGAGATGTAAATTACAAATATAGACTACAAACATTGTGAAGACTTACCAAAGTTTACATACGGTTGTCACCTATTTAAAACATTCTTAAAACATTCTTAAAATATTCTTAAGACACCCACTGGTCTTAAGACTTGCCACCTATTTAAAAATGACTTAATCATCAATTATGACTAAGAGTCATGCGGTTGGTATAGTGGTTTGCTTCCACGTGGAATTTTGGTTTTATCTAACAATTAATTAAGTTAATTAGGTAATATCCCGCTATCCGGTAATTAATCAATTACCCGCATAATTAAGAATTATCTAAAATTACTTAAAATATTACTCGCTTTTCACATACCTTATTACTCCTTACTATCGTGGCCATGGGGTACCTTATATGGTACTAGTCCATAAATATCGGGTATTATAACTTGGACCGTATTTTATCCCCAAATTTCCTAACTTCGACGAAACTCACTTTCTTTGATTTGATTAACCTATCACATTCACAAATTTACTTATCCCCTTGTTTGAAATAGCATGATACTTATAAATTCAAAATAAATCTCATTTAGGAAAACGGGGTCCGATAACACAAAATGACCAGTCGAGTCGTTACACTCTCCGCCACTTAAACAGACGTTCGTCCTCGAACGTTCCAAGAACTACTTTTGAGTTATTTGGAATCACTGCTTCACACCTCGTGCACCTGCCCGTGCGGCCACAACCCAGTATGAACTGTTCATACCACAAATCACCCCAGACATGACCAACCGTCACACACGATACCACAATGCGCCAATAGGCCACAACTCGAACATGATACATAAATAATTGACTCAGGAAGGGACTACTCAACTCACGCAACTAATATGAACTTCCCTCAGAATACAGGAAGTATAACATAAGAGAAATAAATATAGGGAACCGTACTCATCATCACATTGTTGCGGCGTGCAACCCGATCCAAATAACATGCCAATACGCGGCAATCCACATCCCCATGAGAACACAATCTTACAACTCAACCGCATATGGTGGAACTCCCCCACTTAGCCCAAAGCTACTTCTTGCACTATTCTAGACACTGCTGAGATCCTTTCTCCTTTGTTAACAAAATCTTGCTCAACCAATCTGTCAAATTCTTCTAGATTCTCCTGCTAGCATCCAATTAATACTCAAATTCTCTAGCATCCTTCACATATTCGACCTCCTACAGAATAGCCACTAGAATCCCCTGAGAAACTTTGCCAATCACACAATCGGTAACCTACTCATAGGGGATAACCCACCTGTAGAATTCACCAACTGACACTTTCCAACAATGTTGCGGAGCACACCGTCTGCAACATCAATACTTCACCCTAGGCTTGTTCTCATTCACCAACTTTACCTGTCCGTTCGCTTCTCATGGACACCTACTAAATGCGCTACAACATCTTCAAATTCACCACCATATAGCATCCTTCCTCGTCCCTAACCACTCTTCCCTGTTGCATCCAACCTTCCGCCAATAACAAACAGTTCAGATTAAGCTCGGGGACCTAATCCCTGTCCACTAAAATTCTCAAACCACTCCAACTCCTCCTCAAGGTAGGCAGTCGTCTTACCACTGAACTCATAGGCTACACTGCCACTGTCCCACTTAGTTAAACTCATTCTTTTAAGCAACTACCCGACTTCCATCTCTGACGCCTGGCATCTAGAGATTTAGCCGCCACCTGACACTTCTCATATGTCTTCCTTCATAGCATTCTTCTCAATTGCGACCTCAATTCAATATCATTCTCTGTGGCTCTTGAACCAGCAGATCATCACGACTTCAAACTCCCCGAAGATCGTCTTTCTCGAAATAACTATTCAATTCTGAACCACTACACACCACGATATCTAGAAATCGCTTCTTTAACACTCTAACCCAATGCAACCAAAGAGGTATAACACCGGCGAACTTAACGCATGCTATTTGATCAAACAGCGATACCACAACACAAGTGAATACTCCTTTTTGCTCGTTAACACCAAGTCTTACTGCCTTATCAACCTGAACCAGATCGTTCATAGTCCAAACGCCTTTCCTCTGCCGGAACTCAAATACTCGAAACCCACTCTGAGAAGACCTCCCTTCGAGCCATTCTTCACCCCGACATATGGGCAATTATTTTACCATCATAACAATGTCGTGCGATAACCGACCGTAAGCATCTTAACATCCTGAGCATAGTCTCAAGCCTCCCAAACACACAATTACTGAGCTGGAACAACATAATATCCTTTTGCAGGGCGATAGAACAACCCAATAAACTATGTACGGAAACATCACACATCATATATGTAGCACCATAACAATTCCTCAAATTCCTGATTCATAACAAGCGCTTTGCGACGCGTAAGATTGAGTAGGAATAAACATAGACATAAGCCTTAAGGGAATCATATCGCACGACGAGGAATCAAGAAGCGAAGTACTCCTACAGCCCCGTAGCCTCTCCAAGATAAGTACAGATGTCTCCGTACCGATCCGCAAGACTCTACTAGACTTTCCCGTGACTCGTGAGACTTACGTGAACCTAGAGCTCTGATACCACCTTTTCACGACCCAAAATCCTTACTCAGGTCGTGATGGCGCCCAACAACAGGGTCAGGAGAGCCAACACTTATTTAACTAAGGGTTCTTCCTCCTTAAATTGCATATTTCCTCATATACCAGGCTATAAGTTATGAAACATAATATCTAAAAGTTAATTTATCATTTTTAAACCATAAGAAGCCAAAAGGAGGCTTGAACCAAAAATATATACAATCCATGATAACTACTACGTGTGTGATAGGAAATAGTGTCACGGGCATACTAACTGGATAGACAAAAGGTAGAATATATAATCCCACTGTCTGAAACAAATAGACGGGAACATAAACAAAAGAAACTCCATGGTGCTACTGAGGATCATTCGGAAAAGCAGCTCACCGTGAAGTCAGGTCTGCTACAGTCAATATCTAGCTCCGGTCTGATAACCAGAAGCACCAGCCTCAGAACCTGTACAGTTAAGTACAGAAGTGCAACATGAGTACATATTAAATAAATATGTACCCAGTGAGTATCCCATCTAATCTCGAAAAAGTAGTGACGGGAGGTCGACTCGATACTCACTAAGGTCCAACAACAATAATATAAAACAAGATATAACGAAATGCAGTAGACATGGGAGGCAGTAAGTAGTAAATACATGTCAAGTACAGAAAATCCAAGTAACTACTGAATCTAAACAACAATGTATACCTTCCTCTTTCCCAAGTATCTTTCGGGCCAATAGAAATGAAATAGAACTAGATAGTCATGCGCACACAAGGATAAGACAACCGGCCGGAGTCGTAAGGTAGTCTATAAATGCTGAATGGTCGTAAAGCTTCCCACGATCGCGAATCATACCTACGACTCGTGTGCTGACTCGATTATACTGATTAAATATAAAGCTCCCCACGATCGCGAATCATACCTACGACTCGTGTGCTGACTCGATTATACTGATTAAATATAAAGCTCCCCACGATCGCGAATCATACCTACGACTCGTGTGCTGACTCGATTATACTGATTAAATATAAAGCTCCCCATGATCACATATCATACCTGCGACTCGTGTGCTGACTCGATTATATACAATTACCTTTCAATCCGCCGTGGAGTACGGCCTGATCCCATAAGAGTATCTTTAATTCCACCGTGGCGTACAACCCGATCCCATAAGAGTATCTTTAAATCCGCTGTGGCGTACGACCCAATCCCATAAGAGTAGGGGAAATCACACCCCGCTCGCGGAATGTAAAGTGCGAAGCGGTCACATGCACACACAATATTCTTTTCTTTCCATAATACTTCCATAAACAATTTCTTTTATATCATTTTCCGTAAAACAACTCCTTTCATATTTTTGTTCATAAAACAAATCCCTTCATATTATTTTCCATAAGAAAATTTCCTTTTTATGTTATTTAAATTCCATAAATCTTAGAGAAACAGAACTACGTACAACAAGGTTTCATAACATATAATTCATTACGACAAGAACACATGACATGATGTGGGGCCTTACTACCCAGACATAAAAATAATAGCCGCTACGTACGGACTCTCGTCACTTAGTATGTACGTAGCCCCCACAAACAATTACATACAACACATAGAACACATATGGGGATAATTCCCTCTTACAAGGTTAGAAAGGAGACTCACCTCGTGTCGAATCTACCCTTCGGACCAAGGATGTGCCCGAAACTCCAAACTCTACACCCGAGGACTCAAAACTGAGTCGATTCTCTTGACAATCCCTTTAATATACGTAAATTACAACATCACGTAATAGCGAGATCGGAGTAGAGAAAATCCATATGATAGTTTTGAGAAAGATTGCACCGTACTCCCTTAGAATCAAAAAATCCCTGTTGCTATTATGCAGTATTGTGTTTACGATCCACTTTTTGCTGAATATAATCATCCTTAATTTTCATAGAAGCCTCACGTTACTATTAAAAATATTGAGCTAATCACGTTTCTTAAGAATAAAGGTGTGATTCTCCATTCTCATATTCTCATCTTTATTTGGTTGCAAGAATATTGACAGACCTTAATGAATAGCAATGCACACTAGAGATGTAGATTACAAATATAGACTACAAACATTGTGAAGATTTACCAAAGTTTACATACGGTTGTCACCTATTTAAAACATTCTTAAGACACTCACTGGTCTTAAGACTTGCCACCTTTTTAAAAATGACTTAGTCATCAATTATGACTAAGAGTCATGCGGTTGGTAGAGTGGTTTGTTTCCACGTGGAATTTTGGTTTTATCTAACAATTAATTAATTTAATTAGGTAATATCTCGCTACCCGGTAATTAATTAATTACCCGCATAATTAAGAATTATCTCAAATTACTTAAAATAGTACTCGCTTTTCACATATCTTATTACACCTTACTATCGTGGCCATGGGGTACCTTATATGGTACTAGTCCATAAATATCTGGTATTATAACTTGGACCGTATTTTATCCCCAAATTGCCTAACTTCGACGAAACTCACTTTCTTTGATTTGATTAACCTATCACATTCACAAATTTACTTATCCCCTTGTTTGAAATAGCGTGATACTTATAAATTCAAAATAAATCTCATTTAGGAAAACGGGGTCCGATAACACAAAATGACCGGTCGGGTCGTTACATTCTGGTTATCAGACCGTAGCTCGATTCTGACTATAGCTGGACCTGATTTTACGGTGAGCTGCTTCTCTGACAATCCTCGGCAACACCATGGAGTTCCTTGTTTATTTCCCGTCTATTTCTTTTAGACGGTGGTTCTGTATATATTATATCTTTTGTATATTCTGTTAGTATGCCCGTAGGACTTTTGACACTAGTTCCTGGCACACACGTGGTAGTTATTATGGATTACGGGTTGTATACATATTGGCTCACGCCTCCTTATGATCGCTTTTGATTAAAACTGGTTAATTATCGTTTTCGATTTATGTTTCGAACTTTAAAAACTTAGTATATGTTGAAACATTTAATCAAATAAGAAAGAACCCTTAGTGAATTGTGTGTTGGCTTGCTTGACCCTGCTGTTAGGCGCCATCACGACCTGAGTTAGGATTTTGGGTCGTGACATATTTTTAAGGCTAATGAGCCCGGAATGGAGTCTTAATTCATAAGATGACCCTTTGGGTCATCACAGTAAGACAAATTTCTACCTCTAGCGGAGTTCGCCTACAATAACAGCTATCAGTCGAGCATCTGAATAGCTCCGTACAAGGCCTTATATTGAGGCAATGTCATTCTCGGGTTGGTTGGTTTGATCCCGGTGAGGCTATATTGTTGGGCATAGACTTGGTTCATGATGATTCGGAGAAGGTGAAAGTGATTAGGAGCGGCTTCGTACAGCTCAGTCCAGGCAAAAGAGTTATGCGGACCAAAAGGTTCAAGATGTAGTTTACATGAAGGGTGAGAAGGTTCTTCTCCAGTGTCCCCTATGAAGGGCGTGATGCGATTTGGGAAGAAGAGAAAGTTGAGCCCGAGGTTTATTGGCCCGTTTGAGATATTGGAAAGGTTGCTTATAGGCTTGCATTGCCTCCTATCCTAGCAGGGGTAGATCTGGTATTTCACATTTACATGCTTCGAAAGTACCATGAATATAGATCACATGTTTTAGACTTCAGAACGGTGCAGCTTGATGAGAACTTGACCTATGAGGAAGAGTCAGTGGCTATTCTAGACCAACAGGTTCGAAAGTTGAGATCAAAGAGTTTTCCTTCTGTGAAGTGCACTGGAGAGGTCAGCCGATTGAGAAGGATATTTGGGAGTCCAATTACGATATGAGGAGTAGACACCCACACCTTTTTACCAGTCTAGGTACATTTCTATGTTCCTTCGAGAACGAACATTTCTTTTAGATGTGGAGAATGTAACGACCCGATAGGTTGTTTTAAGTAATAGCTCATTTTTCTTCGTTTTAAGACTTTACATACCTTGATGGTTCATGACTTGCGTGTGTGGTCGGTATCATTTTTTCGAAAAGTTTATATGTGAAATTTTGAAGAAAATGTAATTTTTTACTTTAAATGTTGCTAGAGTTGACGTCGGACAATGTTCTTGGTAAACGATCTCGGATCAGTATTTTGACAATTTCAGTAGGTTCATATAATATTTTTGGACATGTACGCATACTTGGTTAGGGTCCCGGGTGACCCGAGACTATCTCGGCTCATTAAGTGAAATGTTTGAAAAATGAGTTTTTAAGTTTAAAATATTGCGTTTTAATGATCGATTCTTGATGTTTGATGTTATTTTGATGGTTTGAGCTAACAAGCGAGTTTTTATGAGTTTATTACACTTGTGTAGATGTATAAATTGGAGCATGAGGGGCTCAGGTGTGTTTCAGATAGTTTTTGATAGCTGATCCAACAGTTGGTGTTGCTGAACTGCAAGTATTGCATTTGCGAGAACTTGTTCAAAAATGTTATCCTCGCATTTGGGATGTCAAAATTGCATTTGAATTAATGAGCATGGCTGGGGGACTTCGCAATTGCGAAGCCAGAATTTCTTTTGCGAGCTAGGAGGGTTGCAATTGCGACTCTTAGCAAGGACAAGGAAGCTTCGCAAATACGAAGCTTGGTCTGCATTTGCGATGAAGGGGTCCTTCACAAATGCGAAGGAAGAGTCGCATTTGCAACATTTGAGGCATTGAGACACATATCGCCTTTGCGACTAGTGGTTCGCAATTGCATAAGTTCTCAATTGCGATATCTGCCGCTGGGTCAAATGTTGGGATTTTAAGACTTAGCTCATTTTAAACCAATTTGTAACCCTAGACTCCATAGAGGCGATTTTTGGAGAGCAATTTGCTTAGTAACTTTAACTTATTTTCCATTGATTTCAACTACTTTTTCATGGATTTCATCATCAAATCTATGAATTTCGAAGTTGAAATTGGGAGTTTTGGGTAGTGTTTAGAAATTTCGTAAAATTGATATTTAGACCTCAAATTGAGGTCGAGTACCAAAACAAATCAAATATCAGGGCTCGGAGGTGAACATGTAATCAGGATTTGGTCTTAATTTCTGATTTCGACCTCCTAGGCCCCGGGTTGACTTTTTTTTGGCTTTTTCAGTTATGTTAGAGATTCAACATTTTTCATTTGTGAGTAGTTTCTAAAGTTTGTTTTGAATTGTTTGAAAAATATTTGACTAGATTCAATTGGTTTGGAGGCTTTTTCTAGAGGAAAAGTCGTGTTGGATTGTTGATTTTTTCCCGAAAAGACGTAAGTGTCTTGGTTAACCTTAATTTGAGAAAAATATGATAGAATCGAGTATGTTTGCTATGTGCACGATGTGTTGGGATCTCCATATATGCAAGGTGATAGGTATATATACTTTGGCCATGAGATAAGCATGCAGGTAGACTTTTCCGTAATTGGGTCATGTTAATTGTGTACTATGTCTTCCATGCCTTAGATAGATTGGTTAATTCCTTAATTTCTCAAATTCATGTTATGTCCTATATTGAAATTATTGAGATATTTGTGTTGATATCATTGCATTGTTAATTGGTTGTTGGTGCTATTCGTTGAAGATTCTCATATGACAAGTTGTGTTCAAATACTATTGTTGGTGTTGAATTTGCTTCCCACCTGGCTTAGTATTGTATTGATTGTGATTACTTGGTGAGGAAGAGTGAAATGTACGAAGTGTGTTATCGTTCTTGTGAGGAAGAGTGATTGTGCACGAAGGGTGTTTCCGTGCCTTATAAATGTTGAAATTCTTGCTTGAGTGAACGTGAGGATGAGAGTAAAAGCATTAAAGGTGATGTTGTGCACTTGCTTTTATATCATAACGAGAGGATGATAGTAAAAGCACGAATGGTGATGCCGTGCAATTTTGTTCATTCATTGCTCTTTACTTTGATATTGAAATGTGGTTTTTACTTTATGGCTTTGTTATTTGATTCTGAACGATTGTTCGGAGTTGTGGTGACTTTACTTTATGTTTCCACTTTAAGCCCTTTACTTATTTACTTGTTATCCCATTACTTGTTATTATCCTTTTTTTCTACTTGACACTTTACTTGTTATTTCAGTACTTCTTGTTATATAACTGCACAACTTTATTGGGTATCTTGTCTTAGCCTCGTCACTACCTGGTCGGGGTTAGACTCGATACTTACTGAGTACATCGGGTCGGTTGTACTCACACTACACTTCTGTAGTTCTTGTGCAGATCCAAATATTGGTACCGACGGAGTTCCCAGAGGTGCTTAGAGGATACTAGATGGGTGATTCAAGGTAGAGTTGCATTCCGTTCAAAGGCCTTAGAGTCACCTTCTGAATTCTATTATATTGTTTCCATTTACTGGACAGTGTTGTACTTCTTTCTAAACGTTGTATTTAGCATACTCTAGAAGCTCAGGTGTTTGTGACTCCACATCTTGGGATAGTTTGCGTTAGATGTCAGTTATAAACTTATTATGTTTATATCAAAAATGCTTGTACATTATGTTATTATTTTATTATTATTTATTGCAGTTCTTTATAATTATCTGTTATGTGTTGGCTTGCCTACAGAGCGGTGTTAGGCGTCATCATGATCCTAGTTGTTTGGGATTTTAGGTCATGACATGACCTCATAATCAAGATTCAAGGGTTCCTATAGGTTCATATGGTGATTTTGGACCTGGGCATATATTCGAATTTAGTTTTGGATGTTCCTAAAATATTTTGACTCTATTTGTCAAAACTCAAAATTTTGAAGAACTTAAGAGTCCATAAGTTTGACCAACAGTTAATTTTGATTTTATTGGACTGCGATTAGTGTTATAAGACTTTGGATAGATCTATATAGTTGAAATCAACTTGTATGCAAAGTTTGGTTGAGACTCGAGGTGTCTAAGTATGAATCAAACGTTTAGTCGGAAGTTTAGAAGCTTATGAACTTAAGAGAAATTCTATTTGATTTGAGCCGCGATTCTTTATTGTAATATTTCCGTGGGTGTTTTGGGCCTTTGGATAAGTTCACATAGGGTATTTGGACTTATAGGAATGAATGTATGGGGTCCTGAGGGTCTCGGGTGAGTTTCGGCGTGCTTGAAGCTAGATTGCAGATTTTGGCAGTTGTCAGATCCATTCTGCGACCAGATCTGCAGACTGCGAAATTGATATGCGGACCAGAGACCTGATATTTGGACCACTGGACAACTAATATTTTGTGACATGGATCGATGTGAAACTAGAATGGCTATTCACTATGCAGGTCGCAGAACTATTTTGCGGTCCACTAGGTATTTTTTTTTATGGACTATTTACGATCGCTTTTCTGATTTTTATTTTATTTTCCAACTTTTGGAGCTCATTTAAGAAGTTTGAGGCTAGGGTTTCACCTAAAATCTTGGGGTAAGTGATTCTAACCTAAATTTATGGATTATACTTGAATTTATCACTAGATTTAACATCAAAATATGGATTTAAACAAGTAAAATTTGGGACATTGTCTATAACTTAAGAGAGTGTAAATTGAGGTTGTGAGCATCTGTTTAGAGTTGGATTTAAAAACTAAACACATATTTGGACTCGTGAAATTATGGATAAACGAAGTTTTCTCCTAAACTCGGGTTTTGGCCATGTGGGCCAGTGTTGACTTTTGTTGACCTTTTGGGATTGATTAAAGATTGAAGCTTTATTGTTTGAAATTAATTCCTATAATTTTATTTGAACCTCTTGAGTATTATTTGATTAGATTTGAGCCGGTTGGAGGTAATTTACATTGAAAAGTCAATTTTGGTGGGGTTTATTTGGCTTGTTAAGGTAAGACTCTTGCATAATCTTGGTTCGAGGAATTAACCCTTAGGATATGACCTTGGTTGCTTAATTGAAATGTGTGAGGAGAACCGTATATACGAGGTAACGAGTGTATATGCGGGTGATATGATTTATTTATGTTTGGGTTAGACTTTAGGCTTTCGTTATGCCGTATTTGGTTGTGTGCCTTTCATGATTTATATTTTAATCAATCGTATGACTATGTGAGCATATTATTTCATGTTAGTATTTAGTATTACTACATATTAATTGGCCATAATGGATTATTCATAAAATTGTTGTTATACTTGATTTAGTCGTAGTCATGCTTTATATATTGAGCAAACATCGCACCTTTATATATTATGTATTTGTGCATCTTAATAATTATATGTGAGCATATGCATCCTTGGAGATAAAATACTATTTCAGATGCTATAATTATGGCATATTTGGACATGTTGAGCGGATTGATATGGATATGGAATGAGGTTTCTGTCGTACCGTTTTGGTGATATTGATATTGTTATGGCATGAGGTTTTTGTTATGCAGCGTGTTTATATGGATCCATTCGCCTAGGGTCGTCCTCTCATGTTTCTATCTTGATGGAGTACAGGTATGTTATGAGATATTATTGGATTTCTGGTAGATTCTTACATGAAATCTGATGAGGTGAGTTTTGAGCATAAAGGTGGAATCTTTTACCATTTAAGTGAATCTTTTATGTTATATCATGCATACTATATGCTCTCTGTGTCTATCTTCTAACATGATACTTGATGCATTTTTTATATGCTTTGAACTTGATAAACGCGATAGAACTATCCATGTTAAGTTGGTATTTCATGATTTATTATTTTACAATAACGCATCTCTTTTCATAATTATGTTGTGTATAAATATGAATTGTACAGGTTTATTTGTTTGTAGGTTTCACATGACTTGAAAAACCCCGTCATTACTTCACTGAGTCTTGATACTTAATAAGTACATGTTGTCTCGTACTCATGCTATATTGCTGCATATTTTATCTTCTTTGTTTGAAAATTGGTTCAGTTGATTTCTTTGAGGCCCTACTTGAAAAGGTTGGGTTTCTCTGTGGGACGTTGATCCCTCACCTTACTTTGTAGTAGAGCGATTGGATGGGAGGGGGAGCTCGGGCCCTCGAGATTCCGCGTACCACCACGGGAGAGAATTTCTTGGAGAATCTTCATACCCTTCTCTCTTTTTTATGCTAATTCTGGTATTGGCTCAAGTGAACCTCAGGAGGCTGAATGAGGCTTGAGGTAATGTTGCATGATTTTCTGTATATCCTTGGAGTCTCCTTTCTTCTTTTATCATACTGTTATTTATATTTCAGACAGTATTTGTATTAGTGAGTATTTTATTGTATCGTATTTTAGAGTTCATGAATCCGTAATATCAGGTTTATGGGGAAGTATTGTCATATTATTTTTATATTTCTTGTAGTTGAAGGATTCATTCAGCGTATTTATGCTATGAAGGTTATATTATATTCTCGTTATGCTTAGTTTGATCTATGTTCAAATATTAGCTTACCAAACACTGGGGATTAGGTGCCATCACGACCATTGGAGGGATTTTGAGTCGTAACATTACTCTACTAGAAAATTAAATAAAAAATTATTATCCTGTTCAAGTTGCATCTCATTAAAAAGAATCAAGACACAAAGAAAAATCAAGGGGAATTATTACTACCTAAAGAAAATAATAAGATATATTTTTATATTTTCCATATTTTACTTTTTTTGTATTTTTTTTTAGACTTTAATCCCTCAAGAAAAATGTCTAGGATATGCATCGTCGAAAAATCCAACTTTTTCTATAAAAAAAAACTGTGTTTTTTTATTTTTTTTTCAACACAAGTAAAATAGCACAACTAAATTGGCACACAAAATCATCCAAACGGTTTCCCCACCCCCAGATTTTAAATATTTTTTTCAATGCACACCATAAATAATAAGAAGGTAAAAGAAATTCCAGGGTTGGCCAAAGGTCAAAGCATTATCAGTTCATGGGGTACTCGGACTTCTTCCAAGACTGGTCTTTTGTGCGGGCATCCACACTCTTTTGCAGCTTTTTAATGAATTTTCTTCTACGCTGCTCAAAACTTTAAGAAAAAAGACATTATAAAAGTAATATGATAAATAAATAAATAAATAAAAATAAGCAGTAAAGTTGGGTTGCCCAAGTGCCTAATTTATAATCGTAGTACGATGTGAATCACTTTTTGCCTCGCCTCAAACTTATGAATTGGATCCCCGATTTTGATTCTGCTCTATGATTATGCTCTTGAGGTGGTATGTCAGGACCCAGTTTCTCCTATAGGCCGCGATGGCATCCTACGTCGCCGCTAGACAAGCCAACGGTGAACTACTCATGTAATTGCTCTTTTCAATAAAATTTCCATGTGGTTGAATTCCATTTATTAAGAAAATTAGGAGTAGAAAATTTTAATAAAATAAAACGAAAGTTAGAGTGAGAAAATACAGTGGTCACAAGTGTATGAGCAACTAGTAGAATAACTAAAGTCTACTAATATGTATTCCAAGACCTGGTGTCACAAGTGTATGGGCAACTAGTAGAATAAATAAAACTCTAAATATTGTCTGAAATAAAAGTAGACAGAAAATAGATGCAAAGGAGAGACTCTAGGTGATGCAGAACATCTCAGGAAGCAGCTCAGTGTTAGGCCCCGGAGTAACGGGTGTGCGCGCGGATATGACCGCCGGATGTACCTGCTCAGATCCTGCATGATTAGTGCAGAAGTGTAGCATGAGTACATAAACAACATGTACCCAGTAAATATCTAGTCTAACCTCGAAGAAGTAGTAACGAGGGTTCGACATCGAAACTTATTATGGACTAACAATAAAATATAGAAATTCTAAATAAGCATGGATTATGTAAATAATAATAATAACTCTATAACAAGTAGTGAATAAATAATTCTTTCACTAACAGTAAATCCCAAGTCAATTTCTGTCATAAAATAATTATAACCTCTCGAGCCAAAATATCAAGTATAATTAGGCTCCGATTATTATCACGCATGATTTATGCTTAGGTCATACGTCCCGATCCAGAATAATGTGTACACAGTCGTGGGTCGAGCGGCACGAACCATAGATGCATCTATTCTACTGCCGAAGCGTTCAGCCCGCTCCACTAGAAGAGAGGATGCTTTATGAACATCCGATTTAAAAGTTATTACAAGGCTAATACACAAAGAAGAACAATTTATATTAATGTTCAAGTAACCCGTCAAAACACAAGTAAGTGATGTTCGGTGTTTTACAATTCTTCTATCAAGTTCTAATATAATTTAGGAACTTTAATTAACAAGTACGGTGCAAACATTACAAGTTGTGACGACCCAGCCGGTCGTTTTGCGTATTACAACATCGTTCCCTTAAATGAAATCTTCCATAGCGGCTACTCGTGCTTTATGACTTGCGGGAGCAGGTGGTTCGGGATTTGGGAATGATTTGAGTGGTTTAGGAACACTTGGTTCCTTAAGGTTGGCCTATTTGGCCAAGTTTGACTTCGGTCAACATTTTGAGCAAACGACCTCGGAATCGAGTTCTGACAGCTCCAGTAGCTCTGATGATAATTTTGGACTTGGGTGTATGTTCCGCTCGGGTTTCTGACGACCCGGGAGAATTTCGGCGCCCGAAATAGAAATCAAGATTTCCTTAAGTTTGGAATTTGGCTTGAAACGGGACTTTATGCTATCGAGGTCCGAACAGAATTTCGGGACCGGGAATAGTTCCGTATAGTCTTTTATGACTTGTCTGCAAAATTTGAGGTCATTCCGAGTAATATACACCTGTTCGGCGCAATGAAATGAATTATAGAAATTTTAAAGTTATTAAGTTATGATTTCAGGGGTTTTGGAGGGTGATTTTGAGTTTTAGCGATGTTATGAGTGTTCCTTAGGCTTGATCAAGTCCGTATAATGATTTGGGACCTGCTGGTATGTTTTGACGGGGGCTCGGGTTGGCCCATGTGCCTCCCAAACCCCGCACGAGGCCAAAAAACAGCAAAAACCATTGCTGGTGCAGCTACTTCTGCTGTGACCGCACCTGCGGTCTCTCAGTCGCAGCTGCGAGTCTGCACCTGCAGTCCAGTCTTCGCAGGTGCGACCCCCATCGCAGGAGCGACCCTTCTTCCGCAGGAGCGGGACCGCTGGTGCAGACTCCTTCTCCGCAGGTGCGATGCCCAGGGTCCCAGGCCCTTTTCCGCAGGGGTGATGATGTTCTCGCAGGTGTGAGACCGCACCTGCGGTCCCAAGGTCGCAGGTGCAGAAATCACTGTTGCCATCCCCTTTAAATGTCCAAAAATACGGGTTTTCTTCATTCTTATCCACCATCAACCTCCATTATAGAGCATCCAAGTTTGAGCAACACCTCCCACGACCACCCACTGTAGAGGTAAGTAATTCTATTCTATTTTTCACTATTATGCATAGAATTCAACGGGTTAATTCTTAAAGAATCAAAAATCATAAAATTTGGATAGAAATTCTAGGGCTTTGAATAAATTGGTGAATTATTCATTTGAGGCTATGAATCCTTGTATAAATCACATAACTTTGATCCTTAGACTTCGGGTAGGAGATTCCTTCAAGAATTTTCGAAATCCAACGTGTGGGCCTGGGGTCGAAATTTCGGAAATGGTCAAGAATGCTTAATTTTAGGATTTTTTGTTAATTCTTCTTCTTGGAACCTAAATTAATTCAACTATACCATGTTTGGTTAGTTGCGAGTCGTCGAGGGTGAATTTCGGAGATTCGGGCGCATCCTTGATCCGAGGGGTGATATCGTCACGAGGTGAGTCTCCTTTCCAAACTTGTAAGGAAGAAATGTCCGCGTAGGTTCCTTGTTTGCTATGTGTACATATTGAGGGGTCCGCGTACGTACCAAGTGACGTGAGTCCGTATGTGGCGACTATATTGCTATGTCGGGTAGCCGTAGGACCCACGAGCATGCCATTTCATGCCTTATTTGAACCATTATATGTATTATAAATTGTGTTTATTGTTGAAATGACATAGGAGAGGTAAAAACATGATTATGTAAATCCTAATTGGCTATCAGTGATATGATATTGACACAATCCTGTTTAGTTCACGGTCGAGTCGGTACCCGTAGGTACCTACATGTGAATACTATTACTATCGAGTCGGCACACGAGTCGCAGGCATGATGCGCGATCGTGGGGAGCTTATTACTATCGAGTCAGCACACGAGTCGCAGGCATGATGCGCGATCGTGGGGAGCTTATTACTATCGAGTCAGCACACGAGTCGCAGGCGTGATGTGCGATCGTGGGGAGCTTATTACTATCAAGTTAGAACATGAGTCGCAGGCATGATGCGCGATAGTGGGGAGCTTATTACTATCGAGTCAGCACACGAGTCGCAGGCATGAAGCGCGATCGTGGGGAGCTTATTACTATCGAGCACGCACACGAGTCGCAGGCATGATGCACGATCGTAGGGAGCTTATTACCATCGAGTAAGCACACGAGTCGCAAGTATGATTCGTGATCGTGGGGAGCTTATGACCTCAGTCCTTATGACCTACCTTATGACTCCGACCGGTTGTCTTGTCCGTGTCGGTATATGTACACTTGAGTCTGG